>WBNM01021054.1:6365-119820 GCA_013399055.1 Ramphastos sulfuratus
GTGTCCCTGCCTATGGCAGGGGGTTAGAACTAAATGATCCTTGAGGTCCCTTCCAACCTTACCATTCTATGATTCTATGATCACAGCTTATAAGCCAGCACCTTACCAGTCTGGCTGATATGAGTTTCTTTCCCTCCATGTCTTTCCTCTCTTCACTTCTTTTCAGTGTTTAAATAAATATATGAATACTGAGTAAGCTGGTTCAATTGGTTTCTTGAGGACAGCACCTGGGACATGAAACCATGCCAATCTTCCATGTAACTAACAGGTATATTTTTAAGCAATTACTGCTCACAATTAGAGGACTTCCTGCCCAACCATTTGTGGTAGTTTGATGGGGTCCAAGGTTCCCTTTAGAAAATTACAGAGACCAAGACCTATCCCAGGGGATGGACCTGGTCATCTCAGGATGTNCGTGTTGCAGATGGCTTCTAGCTGGCAGGGAATTTTGAGCTGTGTCATGCAGCCTGCTGGGCCCTTGTAGGCCTAAGCTGGGGAGGACAGTTCTGTCCTACTCTCAGGCCTGCTGAGGGTGGAAGGGGTGGAGGATTCTAGATGGTTCTAGTTCGATAGACTTGGCTTAGCTTGTGGGTGTATCCATTCTACTTGATTGCCTTTTACATATATGCACTAATAAATAGAATCTCTCTTTAAACTTCCAATCAGTGTGCAGTATCTTCATTCTTACTCTCCAAAAGGAATAATTTCTGTCCTCCAGCCCTGGATAGCTCGTGACCACAAACTGTGACACCATTATAGTCAGATTCTCCCTTTACCAGTGAAACAAAGGGTAAGCACGTGCTCTATCTAAACTGATAAAAGTAAAAAAAAAAAAATCCCTTAAATTCATTTAGCATCTTTGACTTCCAAGTAGCAGTATGTAGGAATGTGAGAAATTCTGAAGTTTAAAACTGAAGCTTAAAGAGCAGTAAGGAAATGCATTCGCAAACGGAGCAAAAAATGTTCTAATTCTTCTGCAGGAGATTTGACTATTACACATCACCAAAACTGCTGTGAGTGCATGCATGAATCTTAAACAAGATAATAGTTTTATGTTGGGGAAAGAAAATATAATCCTCATATCATTTGACATAATTTCACAGGTCTATAAATATAAATCAAACTTACTAATAAGCCAGGATATCTTTTTGCAGAGTAATGACTTTATATGGACTTCCAGTGCAAGACAAAAAAACCCTCAAACCTCACCTAGAAAAAAAAAAGTTTAAAGAGAGTCTTGAACTTAAACTTTAGAATATTTGTTTATGAGTTAAGAGAATTTATCTGTCCACTTTTCCTTTCTATTCAATAAATGAATTAAAGAATATTAAAAGTTGTAGAAGGATATAGAGGAAATTGAAGGAATAGACAAATTACAGTGTTTATACAATCTCTGAAGTACTCTAAAATGTTTTTTAAATATTAGTTGACTAATACTCCTGCAGAATTAACACTACTGTTGGGTGTCTTTCTCAAATAACAAAGACTACGGGAGACTGTGAAATTGGTTTAGATAGTGAAGTTCTAGTCCAAATACATGGGTGAATGCCTGAAAGACTGATGAAAGTTGACCGTATTTCATCAGACTAATTTACTTAATAAGTCTATCAATACTAAGAACTGTATACGGTGAGTTATGATTTTATGCAGAGTGATTCACAATAAAACTCCACTGTAATTTTCTAAAAAGACAAATCAATACCCCAATGCATTAAATAAGTTCATGTTATTAAGCACCATAGCATTGTTTAATAACATCAGGCTTGCAGGTTAAGGCTGTGTAAAAAATATTGGCCATTATATGTCAACGGCTGAATACCTATGTTCATCATAAAAAATTGAAATCTGTCTGAAATATTACTTAAGTATTTTAGCTTCTTTCCCCTGAGAAAGAGAGTGTAAGCTAATTACAATATGCTGCATTTGAATATGACCAGTCATATCCATCTTATTTCATTTTTATGTGAAAGGAACCTTTTCCTTACAGTTTTATAAGCTTTGTATTTCAAGCGTTTCATTTTACAGTAATTTATAAAATTAGTTATCTGTAACAGTAAATACAAAGGAATTATTTCATGAAAATAAAAAAGGTTTAGATAGTTACTACATCTATTGTTTATTCTATTGAATTACCTGGCACTTGACCAAAAAAGGTGGTGGAAGCATATAAAAAACAGAGATAAACTATCACAGAATCACACACAATGCATGTGCTCAGACACTTCTCTGGTTAGGCTTTGAATATCAACAAGGACAGGGATATCACAAACTCTCTTGACGACTACCCTAGTGCTTAAGCACTGACTCACTTTTTTTCCTTCCTTCCAATTGGAATTTCCCTTGTAGCTGGCAATTGTTGCCTCTTGCCCTTTCACTCAGAGGAGTACAACTCTCTTCTCTTTAATCCTTCTATACATAGTGAAAGATAGCAATTAGATCTCTCCTTAGATTTTCTCCCAGGCTAAACAAACACACTCCCCACAACCTGTCATCATATCTTATATAGTCAAGCATCTTAAATGTTCTGTGATGGACTCTCTCTGGTTTGCCAACGTGTCTTTCTTACTGGGGAGACCAAAACTGGGCATTGTGTTCCAACCTTATCATCATATATGATGAAGGGAGAGGAACATTCCCTTCTCTAACCCCAGTGCCTCATTACTAAAAGATCACATTGCTAATTTATATTCCACTTGTCAACCAGGATGCCCAGGTCCTTTCCTGCAGAGCTGCAGACAATTCCTAGCCCAAAGTGATACACGGAATTGTTCCCTCTCAAGGGCAGCACTTGCTCCCCCAGCTGGTGTTACCCACTGGTCTATAATGATACACTTTATTACATCATCCAGCTATAGATGATGTTGAACAGACTCAGTCCCTGTTCAGATACCTGAAGAAAACTGTTCATAATGGGTAATCCAGAATTCAAACCATTGACAACTACTCTTTCAAGGCAGCAAGCCAGCCAATTTTAGTCCACCTGGTTAGCTTTTTTTCTCCCTAGCTGGCTAGATTAGTCCTATAGGAGACTATCCAAAGCCTTGACAAAGTCAAGACAAATAAATCTAATATTTTCCCCATCACGCACAGGTCAGTCATCCCATTGTTGAAGGAAGTCAGGTTGGTCAGGCAGGACTTATCCTTGTGAAATCCACACTGAATGTTCACTGTCTTTTTTTGTGTCCTTCACAAGAGGACCTACTGCAGAATTTCCCCGCGGTCTGAAGTGAACATGTAGTTTCACACCTTCTACACTTTCACCTTGAAGGTGGGATATAACACTTGGGTTTTTTGCTAGTCATGAAAAACCTCCCTTGATTGCCACAATTTTCCAAATCTGATGGAGTGGGCAGTTGGCTCAGCACCATTTTTTTGTCTGCCTGCGTTGTCCTATGAACTGTTATTCTTACATGATTTTTTATGTTTTTTTCTTATCTGAACATCAAAACCTTTTTCTTTTTTCTTTTTTTTTTTTTTTCTGAGAAAGAATAAGCTTTATGCAGTATTTATGCAGTAACTACTATGCAAGTATTCAGCGGTAAGCCCATATTGGCATACTGCAATAACACACATGTACTGGCACTGAGTGAAAAATCATGGAAATATCTGCATTTCCTGTGATTACTGCACTAGAAATTAATAGAACTGCAATAGTGCATTACTTTAGAATTTAAAGGTTCATTGAATTCTACCAGCCAAATCTGTTACAGCTTTTAGGTTACAGCCTCCTTTATCTGCTGTTTAGCTTGGGAGTTAAAGCAAAAACACTGTACTCCTCTGTGGTTGCAGTGGGTTGGGAGCAAGAACTTCAGCTTTATTTCTGAGAATATGGAAGAAATCCAAGTAAACAAATATCAAAATTTGCTTGAAATTTGCTGACTCTCAGTCTCCCTGTTAATTACTGTTGTAGTATTTTCTGAAACTTTGCAGGACACCTTGTTGCTGGAAAACAATTCAAGATTGGTGAAAAAGTTTGTTATCTACTATACCTTCACATGCAATCACAAAGTGCAGATTCATAGATACAAGAAGAAAGAAATCTATTGCAAATCAAAGCAAAAGAAGTGAGGGTTGTAAAAATACATATGCTCTTGAAGTGAGTATATAAGATCTTTTATAAAAAGTATATACACAGACAGAAGTCAAAATAGGAGATGTTTATATATCACTTTTCCTGGCATTTATTGTTGGGTTTTTGTTTTTTGGGTTTTTTTTTTATCTTTCATAGTTTATTGATGCTTCATAGATATTCAGCATTATATATGAATTTAGAATATATTGTAACTATATTCTGCTGCATAGTGTAAATGCATTCCAAATTCTAGCTATAACCATCAAACATATTTAATTTGTACTGATAATAGCATGGCCTTGCAGGAAAACAAAACAAACCAAAACAAACCACAAAACCAAAACCAAAAATGATAGGAGTTGAAGGCTTGCAGGGTCTGCAAACATCTCAATCTGAGCTCCAAATGATTTTTATAAAAGATGCATTTAAACAACATTAAAATTGTAAAAACAGGGCAAACTTTTATCAGGTCTGTTTTTTAGTCAATGCCTAGTTTGCTACAGAATTAGAATTGAATTCCAAAGAATAAATTTGAACATAAGGTGATGCAAAGAATAGTTCAGCCTGGAGAAGAGAAGACTCAGGAGAAATCTGAGTACCTGAAGGGGGCCTATGAGAAGGCTGGAAAGGGATGTTTACAAAGGCCTGTAGTGATTCAACGAGGAGCAAAGGTTTTAAATTGGGGATTAGATTTAGACTGGATGTTAGGATGAAGTTTTTTACCATGAGGGTAGTGAAATGCTGGAACAGGTTGCCCAAGTCAGTAGCTGAGACCCCATCCTCAGAGATATTCAAGCTTAATGGGGCTCTGGGCAACCTGATCTAATAGACACTCTCCCTGCTTACTGCAGGTGGGTTGAACTACATGGCCTTTGGAGGTCGCTTCCAATCCAAACCATTCTATGATTCTATGGAGGTTTTTTTGCTACTTTCTAGCATAGAAATCCAGCGTCTGACAAGAGCAATATTGTCAGAACTCTTTAAGGATTTGCAATCTGACAGTCAGTCTGTCCCTTGTTACAATCTTAAACATTGTTAGATTTTTCTATCAAAAGTGTTATAAAGCCCCAGAGTGCCATACAGAAATAATTACATGGCATACATACATCCCTAGTGATAAAGAAAATATGCCTCAGGTTGCAGTTAAATGGAAACCTCTTGCACTGGTAGGAAAATGGCAACTTAATAGATCATTTTCGCTACTACTTCATGTAAGTGTACGAAGTATCTACTTTTCCATAACAGAGAATACATCTTTGGTAATCTGAATAAAAATTAAATGTAAAACTACTTACATACCAGGTAGTAGCATTGCCTATTACTGCAGCTTCAACAACCTAAATTCTAAATAAGAAAAAATGGAATAGCTACAATGGCTATAAAATGCACCATGAAACAGTTTGCCAGGTCTCTCCTATTAAATCATAGATCTTCAATTTCTTTCGAAATCATATACCTCTAACTGCATCCTTTGTAAAGAATAAGTATGAACTTTTAGTCAAAGAACCAGACTGTGAAACCCATAACCAGTAAACAGAACAGTAAACAGAACACCACAAATGTTTCATCAAAATGTTGAAAAAGAAGAAATTATTTTCTATTTAACAGGAATTGCTACCTCTTTGATGTTTTGCAAAATCATCAATTTTACCATTTCTTGGATAAGACTTTTCAATCATTTATTTTTTTTCTTTAAAGCACAAAAGAAGTAAAAAACTCAAGGTAAAATTCTTTAAGTTTAACAAAGCATGATGCTGTTATTAATATATGAATTTTCAATAATTTTCATAGGAATTCTCTATTGCTCATTCTATATTCCACAAAGAATAGAAAAGTCTGAATTAATAATAAAAAATTATTTCCTTTTGGCTCTAGTTAGTGTCTATCTCAACACTAGCTTTGTGCATGACCTTGGGAAAACTTTTTAATCTCACTCAGTTCTGCCTGGGAAAGTAATAGTTCCTTGTGAATGCTACAGACTGAAAATTAATTAATTTTCTGAGACATTCTGATATTACAGCAGTATCAGCATAGCATACCAGAAATAATTTGAGAATAATTCTTCAAGAATTCTCATCACAATTTTTTTCCATAAAGCCCTTGGTAAATCTTACTGCTTTCTTCATGCAAACAATTCCATAAGAATACATCACTCTAAAAGAAAGAAAGGAAGGGAAAAAAAAACCAAAACCCACCACTATTTTTGCCACCTAATAGTATATTAGCTTGCAAATTACTGAGATGGTACTTGAAGAAGTGCAAAAGTAATAATTGATTAGGGAAAAAAAACCTCAGAAAATAAATTAAGTAGGTGTATACTTTAATAAGTGTCACCTAAGGGGTCTGCAATGTGATTTACATGATTAGTTAACCTATTTCAGTATGAACATTATGAAATCCATAGCTTTCTATATGTTTCTGAAGTCACAGTTCACGTATTACAGAAATTGACAAAGTTTAAAGCTGGATCATGAGAGACAGCTCACAGAAGTTTAGCATGCTTTTACTCCTAGAAAACGACTTCAATTATGTGTGGATTTTGTGAGCAACAGATTTTGTGAATTCAGTCTGTGGTTGCAGGCATTGTGTACAAGTCACACCTGTTTACTAGTAGCCCAGTATCTGAACAGATGGAATGCTCCAAACTATAATAAATTAAGTAACATAGGATATATTTATTTATTAAATATAACTATATGATATTTATCTATCGTCTTTCTGTGGAGAGCCAACACAACTGAAAGTAATTTGCAACTTTTAAAACCTTAGGCTAAGTAACTCGAAGAAAAGTTACATCCACCAATCTACTTTGCCAGATTGCTGTCAAATGAACCTGAGTGAACGAAGAAGCAGTTCAGAGTCAGTTCATCTCCTGTGTTCCAATGAAAGAACACAATTTATCATCCTGCAAGCACTCTTCCTTTTTGTTTTTACAGGCAAGCAAACTTAGCTTCTCATTCTCCATAGATTAACCCTTCCAAACATATGTGATAGTTACTGAATTTAAGTGAAAAACTTATTCATTACTATTACTTGGACTGACAAATCTCTAGAACAAAAGGGATGGTTTTGATGTGCATCTTTAACATCTAACAGGATAATACTAAAAAACATCTAAATTTCCCTTCACTAGATGCTCTCACAAGTCACAAGATAAAAAATGGATCAGTCATGGAATCTTAAGGTATGAAAGGAGGATTATTGTAATCTACTGTCACCTGCATCACATAGCATACAGTTTCACACAAGCATGCCCATAATCAACCCTTTAACTTTTTTAATTTATTGTTATTTAATAAAAACAAACAAACAAAAAGTCTCCAAATTAAGATATTTGAAGCAGTGAAATATGCACCGTTTACTTTCCCAAGTTTGGCTTGTAAAGTATATATGAAGTACCTTTTTCTAGCTTCAGATTCCAGCTACCAGAACTTCTTATATATTTATGACAAAAAGCCCTTTGTTGTCAGAAATTCTGACTCCATGAGAATTCCAATTCTACTAAATTGCTTCTCAAGTTTTTCTTTGTTTGTTTGTTTTTTTTTCCTTCAATAACTAAATATCATTACATTGGTAGGCTTTTTATTTCTGGCTCTGCACTATGATCCCTAAACCCTTTTGGGATCACTATTTTCTCAGGAATTGCTCACAACCATTCTTCTTCTCAGAGTAACAAAACATTAAAAATAATTGAATGGCAGAAGTGGGATATGTATAAATACTCTCTGAGGGCCATCAACCTGGAAAATTACTTTCCGGCTCCTGTATAACCTTGGGCACATATCTTCAGGTTCAAAACCTTAACGTTGTTTAGATTTGGAATCCAAACAAAAATATATTCCATGGGACTATTTATGAAATATATCTAAGTCTCATCTCATAAGTACTTATGAGATGAAGGTTCTGAAATTCAAACTTAAAATTCAAACTTCAAAGTCTTTATGCTTGTTACCTAGTACTCCTAAAGCCTGTTTCCAAGTGCCGGTTTCTGCACTTTGGCCACAACAACCTCATGCAGCGCTACAAGCTGGGGACAGAATACCTGGAGAGCAGCCAAGCAGAGAGGGACCTGGGGGTACTCATCAACAGCTGAGTGAACATGAGCCAGCAGTGTGCCCAGGTGGCCAAGAGGGCCAACAGCATCCTGGCCTGTATCAGGAATAGTGTGATCAGCAGGACCAGGAAGTCATTCTGCCCCTGTACTCAGCACTAGTCTGGCCACACCTTGAGTACTGTGTCAAGTTCTGGGCACCTCGATTTAAGAAAGATGTTGAGGTGTTTGAACATGTACAGAGAAGGACACCAAGGCTGGTGAGGGGGCTGGAGTACAAACCCTATGAGGAGAGACTGAGGGAGCTGGAGTTGTTCAGCCTGGAAAAGAGGAGGCTCAGAGCAGACCTTATTGTTCTCTACAACTACCTGAAAGGAGGTTGTAGTCAGGTGGGGGTTGGTCTCTTCTCCCAGGCACCCAGTGACAGAACAAGAAGACACAGTCTCAAACTGCGCCAGGGCAGGTTTAGGCTGCATGTTAGGAAGAAGTTCTTCACAGAAAGAGTAATTGGATTGGAATGGGCTGCCCAGAGAGGTGGACTCACCATCCCTGGAGATGTTTAAGAGGAGGCTGGGTGAGGCACTTGGTGCCATGGTTTAGTTAATTAGAAGGGTTAGGTGATAGGTTGGACTCGATGATCTTGGAGGTCTTTTCCAACCTGGTTAATTCTGTGATTCTGAGACATACATCTCTCTTGTGTAAACTGGTTTATCCATCATCTGAGCAGTGCTCTGAAAATGTCCGTATTTCTTCACTGACTACAGATCACTAAAACTCCTATCACCACCACAAGATACACAAACCTTCACTGATTGCTAAATGAAATTCACATAATGTATCAATTTTTCAGATACTATACCAGAGATTTATTGTTCCAGTTCTGCACGTTATCAGAGAATGATTTCTGTGATAATAGACTGTACCAATAAATCATCAGAATATTCTGGTGGTAAGCATTTTTTAATTGCATTTAGTGTAAATTAGAGCCTTTTAAAAAACCCTACTCAGTTAAAACCTCTTAGATAATTCTAATAAAATAACATCGTTAAAACGAGTTACCAAAAAAAAAAAAAATTAACCCAGGGTATTTTCAAGTGAAGCCAGGAAAAATTATCAAGCATGAAATACCAAAGACCAGCAATTTTTAAGCTTAATAGATTACATATGTCTATACCAGATCTCAAAGAATGTCTTTGGAGTTTTCTGGAACAATAGCTTAATAATATTTCATTATAAAACTAATCAACGGTTCATAGTTATTTAGCAGAGAAAGGATTATCACAGATAGAAAGTTTGCGTCACAGAGATAGGATTTCCTTGAACTGATTCCAGTTAGAGTTTCCAAATCCTTCTTTTCCAATATAATCACCACATTTGTAGGTCTTCTCTGAAACTCTTCTCTTCCTCCTGTTATGGGTCCCAATACAGAAGCTATTATTCTGTGCTAGTGGGAGGTGTCCCTGCCTATGGCAGGGGGTTGGAACTAGATGATCCTTGAGGTCTCCTTCCAACCTTACCATTCTATGATTCTGTGACTCTGAGAACAGCTCCTATCCTACTCATACAAAGATAGTATCCATCTTCCCACTTCTTTTTGGTATTATTCTGGCTTTATGTCTTTAACTTCAGCATCACTATGATGTTCAACCAATTTTCTACTCTGTTTCCAAATAATGTTCAAAGTCACTGATTTCCAGCATTTTATCTCCCATGTAGTAGTTAGGGCCTGCATTCTTAGTTTCTTGATTACCATACATTTGGATGTAGGAAATTAATGTTTGCTTTCCATAACTGACTAAGAAGTACTATTGAAGGTTTTTTTATGGGAATGCTATAATTTTGTTCTGTTCGTTATTCTGTTATATGTTTGTTTCAAAAGGAGACCTTTGCTTTAAAAGTAAGAACCTTTTAAGAAGACTTTAAAAAAATTAAATATTGTAGTTTTTTTGTTTTCTGAAACAATATAAAGATTATATGTTATTAAATAGGTTTACAAATTTTTCTAGGAAGGGACTATTTTTTGTATGTTATACAACTGATGATTTAATGTCAAAATAGCCTGCTGAGCAATTCCTCTTTTTTTTTCCTCCCTTTGCAATTCATAACTAAGCCCAGTGACATTATGTCCCCCAACAGCCTGAGTAAGTTTAACAAATTGTAATAGGAACGCTAAATCAATTCAATTCAATTTATTTAACCAAGACAAAACCCCTGAGGAGACCTTCATGTATTTGCTTAAATGACAACTTCCAAAGTTAGAATCTAAAATAAGCAGTAGAAAAAAAAAACTCAACAACCAAAAAACCTCATCCAAATAAATAAATAAACAAAACAAACAAGCAAACTAGTTTTTAAAAAAATATAGCCAGTGTGCACATGTTTTATGTCTCCTTTGGTACATCAAGGCTTTATAAAAATGGAACATAAAATGGGGATCACTGAATGCCGGTGTGATACTACTTAAATTATAATTAGCACCATTCCTCAAAAAAACTTCGTTTCGGATGTGTCTTCTGTTGTGGTAGGCCTGGACAGGCAAAATTAGGCTTGTAAATGTACTGGCTTATGCAGACATGTTTTTCTGCTCTCTCTCCTTCTGTTTTGGGGAGAGCAACCGCGGGAAAAGGGACAAAGGACCTGGCACCACTAAGTCTGGGGTCCGGGGTCTGTCCATCACCTGCAGTAAACAGGGTGCACACGGTTACCTTGTGCAGGGCCCGTGATCCTGCCCGATAAAGGATAAAGCCTGTGGCTTCACTCAATATGGCCAAATCTTGGCTAACTGCCATTTGATTGACTATATCGTGTCCAAAGGTCNTCAGAATACTGCCTATACATTAGAATACTGTAAAAAACAAGACTTTGGAGTCTTACTTAGAAGTGAACATGTTTCTATAGACGAATCTATGAGCAAATGCAAATTAACACAGACAGAATCTTCGTTTCAGCATAATCAGTTCAGTCTATGCATGGGGCCCTGAGCAAATTCCAAAGGTAAAAAGCATAATAAATCAAGCACAAATATGGCACACTGCCCAAATTTCAAGTAAAACTTGACAGTTTTGCTTCATATACGATCACTGCAATGAATTTGTAGCAATGAAACTAGGAAACTGACCCTAAGCATCTTTCACAAGAACATCATCTCTCACTAATGCAGAAAAATCATCTCATCTTATTCAATAGTCATTGATAAAGTAATTAAGCAAATGCATTAAAAAAAAAAAAATCTAGAAGAAAAAAACTTCCACAACTACAAAACTTTTCCAAAATGGACTATGTTCAAATAATGTATTTTGTAAAAACCACTCTAGAACTCAAAGTCAAGATAAAATGGAAACAGCTTGTTAGATCTATTGGACTTGAATTACATTATACTTCAACTACAATGTCTGTGACAGATGGCCTGCTAATGCAGCTTGCAAAATAATCTGCATAAGAACAATGCTGGAATCTACAAGGAATCACAAGAACCACTAATTTGCCTGAAGAACAAATAGTATCACAATACATGGAGCCCTCTGAGGCATCTTGTTAATTATTGCAGTGTAAGATTCTGTTCTTGACTCTAGAGCTAATTTACAGTCAGTTTGGTACATGGTTCTTAAAGCCCAGGGCCAAAGAAATTACAGCAAAAAAATCTTGTGAAGGACAAATTGAGAGTGGTGAATAACTGGAGACTGAAAACTAGTTCCAGTTAAGAAACAGTGATCTAGTGATCCCAAATTCTAAATTTCAATCTACTAAAGGGGGTGGAGGGTTGAGAGTCCCATTCATGTTAATGGTAGACTTGTCATTCATTCGTAGCATAAATTCAGCCTGCAGTTTGAAATAAGAATTTAAAACCTTATTACATGATTCAGACATTTGATTTGAGGTCATGTGTTCCATGCTTCCAATCTATCAATTTTTTTAGTTAAAGCTAATAGCACTTTGGCTGTGTAGAGAGTAATTACAATTTTCAAGCTGGAAAACGTATCCTATTATTGCCTAACAATAGGATAAGGAGAAGTAATAAATTGAATAGTCCACACCCTCTTTGGGAACACCAGAGCTGACTATGTTGCTGATTTCACATTGTATTGTAATCCTTGAAAATAGTGTTGTTCTCCAAAAGATTTTGCATCCTCATGCCTTTAAACTGTACCATACAAAATTACACAGGACATCCCATCTAGGCTGTTTACTACAACAGGATAAGAGGGGAAAGTGTGCACAGAGTGAATGTTCCTAATTTCTACTTGTATTTTTGTAAATTCAATTTGATAAAAGCCTCATCAAACACCTTCAGATTATCAAGTGTATTTTTTTCGAGAAGCTTTTATCTAAGAACTTCTGATTCACAGTTCTCTTTCACTAAATCCTTGATCCTTTTGTGCATTTCTTTTGTTACCATGATATCATCAAAAGCAGACTGCACAAACACAGGTCTTATTTAGATGGGAAGCAGAGAACTTGAATTTATTTAAATACTGATCATCACTCAAACTGTTGGCTGATATTCACTGAGACATCCTTCTCCGTTTATTCTGACTTTCTGTCTGCAAGACAGCACTCAGCTGATACCCTAACAAGCATCATTCACATAGATCTGAATTAGAAATATAGGCCTGACACACGGATTAAAAAGCCTTATCACCCAAAAGGTTATAAAGCAGGTATGTTTATCAAGCACACTGGTTCACAGGGGATCTCTCGGCCAAAGAATATGCATATCCCAGGTCTCAACCTTGCAGTTTATATGTTGTTACTTATTACATATTCATGAGAGATCCAGGGGAAGTTAATGCATATACAAAGTACTTCCAAGAGCTGTTTTACATCTGCCCAGTCCTTATCTTTTATGCAGATGGGTGTTACGCTGGTGGTGTTCTCTGAGGTCCTAGGGATGAAGATGAAGGCCTTCCTTGCGCTGCCCTCTTGGTTACAAAATGTGCAGAGCTTATAGCTTATCACTTGAGCCTAAACTGCTAGGTCGGTTCTGGCCAGTTTCAGGGTCTCTGTAGGTGTCTTCACTTATCTTGACTTCCTTATCTTGATGTCTGTGACTCTCAGGATCTCTGTAAGAGTCATTGTTTCCTTATCTCGATGCCTCTGGTGTTATGGAGGGGTGACTGATTAATGCGAGGTGTTTTTGAAAATATTGTTTATTAGTATTCAATATTCAGAACTCTAACCACCCCGACAACTAATTTTAATAATAATCAGTTCTTCACACGGTTGTGGAAACTTTATACAGATAATAACATAGAATCTAGAAATAACTAGTAATAATGTAACATTAATTGAACTCAATTGAACTGGAAGTGAAGGTTCCTGTGGTCAATATACAACTTGAGGTTAATTGTACCACTTGTCCACTAGATGGACTCAAGGAGCTCCTTTCACCTTATGGCAGAAGACAATGGTGAATTACAAAAGGCTTTAAGTATTTACTCACAAGTATTAATCTCCAGATTCACGGGGCTAGCTACAGCTTCAGACAGTACCCAAATGCTTTCAGGGAATTCTGTTACTGTCTTGGTATCTGCTGAGGCTTCCGATTCCTCCCAGGCTTCAGGGTGCTGGAGAAAGGAGGCAGACAATTTCGGACCTGGTCCTGGTCTCCTCTGGATGATCTGCATATCTCCAGGACTTCCTGTCTTGGCAGGAGGCTTTCAGGTGCAGGCAGGATGTCTTGTGACATGCAGTCTCAGCACGATGTCACACCGGCTATGCAGGCCGATTGTGTGGAGGCATTTAGAGCCTGTTCCTGGTAAACTCAAGGTAGCATAGTTTCCAGGCAGTTCAGGATACAATAAGGCAGTAACAAGCATCAAGCACAGATACAACAGCAGAGCACGTTGTGTCACTTGCTCATCTCCTTTTATCAATATAGCCCAAGATTATTGGGCCTTTGGACAGAGAATAGCCAAACAGAATGGCAGTTAGCCAGGCTTCACCATATTAGGTGAAGCCATAGGCTTGCTTTACCCTTTTTAGGGCAGAACGCAGGCTTGCACAAGGCATACACAAGCTGAGCTTGTGTACCTTGTTTACCACAGGATGCAAAACAAGTCTGGGCAAGTCAGAGACCTTAGACTCAGTGGTACCAGGTTCTATGTCCTCTTTCCCACGGTTGCTTCTCCCCAGAGCAGAAGGAGGGAGAGTGGAAAAACATGTCTGGGCAATCCAGGACATGTATAAGCCTATTTTGGCCTGCTTAGGCCTACCATGACATCTGGGTGGGCAGATATTTCACAGCTCGTCCTTCATTAGTTTTATGTACACAGACATGTAGAGTTATATGATTGAAAAAGTGTTTCTACTTCTAAACCCCATCAGGCCTTGAAATGTTTTTCTTTTCAAGCATAAACTGTGTTAGAAGTGATGTTGTGTCAAGCTGCTTTGAACTAGTTGAGTCTGACCCCCCTCTGTTGTCAAGATGACACTTGAATTGATGAAACAGCTACACTTTAAAGTGGAACAGAGAGCCAAATTGGCAGCCTACCAAACAGAAAATATGAAGAATATTAGCTACTCACATTAATAGTTCAATTATCTCCAACTAATGAAATAGGTTGAAATGCTCTACTTACCATAATCAAGAAGAATACTTCCTAACAGAGTGTGTGTCATGACACAGTTCCTGAGCCAGTCTGGACAGCAGGGGAGGTTGTACTAAGATTCAAAACTTCCCTTGGAGTAAATTAAAGCAAACCTCCACCAAATGGCTGATGAGTTTGAGCTAATGAAAATTCTCAGCAATGGACTGGAGAACAGGGAAAATGGGAAGAAAAGGCCGGGGGGGGGGGAAAGGCAGGGAGTGTTAAGAAGTCAAGACAGAAAAAAAAAAAAGTATCACTACTCCTTGGATCCAGTAACATTTTCACAGGCGTAGTGCAAGTCCTTCAGTGGCAAGTGTAGATCTTAGCAGGGTCATCTGTGGTAGATGCAATGCGTGAAACCCAGAAGTTGTCCTTTTATACCCTTTCGGTGTGGGTGGCAAAGGCAGTCTCTCCAGATCACAAAGAGAGGCGAGCATTAGGTGTGCACTCAAGTGCAGTGCCACCACTGGCCTTTCAGAGACTCCGTTGCAGTGGTTTTAAAGAGGAAATTGCCACCTCCACAGCAAATAACTCTTTTGTCCGTTCAGCCACTCTGCCAAACCAGCAGATCTTCCCCAGAGCTATCAAGGCCATCAAAACCACTGCCCTATCTATTCAGACCAGGTAATGTCACACCTTGTTTCAGGCAATAGAGACATTATGGGCTATCAGTCCTGTGCTGCCACGTGTATTGTTTTGAGATAATAGAGAATTGGGCTATCACAGTATGTCTCTCTAGTCTATTATTGTACTTCGGATAGCACCACTTCAATAGGTAACATAAATAGGAAAAAAGAAAAGGAACAATATTTTTTTTTATATCTCTTTTTGTAATTTTTATAAGACAAATTGCTGAAGCCTTTTAGAAGCAACATATTCTGTCCAAGTTCTCCTAAATTTTGAATGCCAGGAGCATCAGCTCTACTTCCTTCACTTTCTTCAAGGACCCTGGCAAAGCCTGGTTATGATTTCACAGGTTAAGAGCTTTGGAAAAGGATAAAAATAATCTTTTATGTTATTTGTAATATCGCTAGATGTATTTTTAGCATAGTTTCCCTGGTGTGCCCCATCCCTCCCGCCAAAGGATTAGAAACTGATTAAAATGTACCGTAATGAGTACTCTTAAAGGTCATTGCTAAACATAATCAACTGCATCAAAACCAAAATTGTAACTGTCATGTTGTGGATAACTTAAAACTAACATTTAGTAAACTACAATAGAAAACATTCTCCCCTGTTCTTCCTTTACACAAGCAACTACCTGGACAGTCTGCAGAGCTGCCAGCATCTTCTGTTTGATGTTTTAATAGGGAAATTGAACACAGAAAAAAATTACAGGAGGCCTAAGTGTGGCCAAAGCCATGATTTGTCAGGCATATGCAAGGCAGGTTTTTGTTGATATGGGAGAAAGGAGAATCGTTTGATCCCTCTTCTACTTTCTGAATAACATACATTGCACAACATGTGTTATGGAGGTGGAAAATAACCGGGTATTGCCCTTAACAAAGATTTTTATTGATAGACTGTATATGGTTTGGCAAGTGGGATGCTGTCTGTATGAACAAGTTAAGCACTGACTACTAGATAATGATAGTAATCACTGTTAAAATATGGAAGAGGGTTGCTAAGGATGGAGAAATACACATTACTAATTGGTAGCTGGGGAAAAAAAAAAATCCAAAACTCTGAACAAGTTAATCCCTTTTGAAACTGGTGAAAAAAAAAGAAGTTTGAAAGGCTTGTAGGTGTGTTTATAAATTTCCAAATAAACCTAGGAGGTAAAAAATTGGTGACCTTTCACACTTAAAAGTTCTTGCTTATTAAAATAGTTAGTGGGAGACATGAAGAGTTAAGCAGGAGGAGAACGATCTCCTGCTGAAATTCAGCAGAAATCCACCCCAATGAAAACTTTTGTGTATTAACTCTGGACTTCCTTCCATACCCTTGGGATGCCAAGCCAATACTTTCTCAGGTCCCAAAGGTGCTATATCCCCAGAAGTTGAGCACTGTGTGAAATATAAATTCATAAATTCTAAGAGGCCCCTTCTCATTCCTCTCTTTAATGCAGGAAGATAAGAAAATCTATATTCCACAATCTGTGACCCCAAAATCTTTAAGGACTGTTTTCTGGTACCCAGAAGAATAAATTCAGCATTATTTTACCGTATTGGCTCATAACTTCATAAGGCAGCCTGAGATTCAGTCTTTGCACAGTCCTTACTAAGCAAATTTTCTGCCCTTGTGAATACTGAGGGAGAATTTCAGATTTTAACAGGGTCATTAGCTCCTGACTGAAAATTAGGAACTTCATCAGGAAAGGTACACCTCACTAGTGAGATAAGAGCAGATGAAATGTGAAATGCACCAGGGCTCCTGCCCCCACCCTACTCGCTGGTAACAACGAGCCCAAACTGAATCCAAAGAGCATATGAAGTCGGTGGAGCCTTCTGTTACCCATACAGCCCAGGTACAGAGCCAATATCCTGACTGCCGCTACATCTTCATAGCTGAGGGAAGACCTGCTGCAAAACCTTCTTTAGCAATGGATTTTTTGCCACAGCTCTGCTGCAAACCAAACCTCTTCCCATAGCTCCTCTATACTCAGCAAGACCCCTCTTTCCAGTTTCCCCTCTGAAAATCAGTTACATGAAACAGCACTCCTTTCATCCTGGTCCAGATGCAGCATCCTCAAAAAACAGAAAGAGGTAGATAAGATCCACAGCCTTTCCCTCATCCAATGGTTGGGCCATCTTGTCATAAGAAAAAAAAAAAAAAAAAAAAAAAAAAAAAAAAAAATTTTTAAGGAGGCACCCGCCCTCAAAAACACCCCTCGGACCCCNCCTTCATAAACCCATGCTGACTGCGCCTGATCCCTTGGCTGTTCTCTATATGGTTTGTAATGCTCCTTGAGATGACTTGCTTCATGACCTTCCTTGGTACTGAGGTCAGACTGACAGGTCTATAGTTTCCTGGATCCCACTTTCTTCTTTTCTTGTAGATAGGTGTTACATATGCTTATCTTATTAAAAGGCTACTGATTGCTAATGTACAAGAGGTGAGAAAAAGCTTGTAAGCACTCCAAAATTTCTTTAGGGCTTTATACAGCCCAGACAAAGAGTTTAGGTTCAGCTTGTTACTAACAATGTTACTGTTTGGGTAGTTTACTCAACCTATCTTTTCAAGGTCATTGCACAAGCTCTGCATTTTCTCCTCTTTCTTGCTTAGTATAAATGCTTAATAGTTCCAGTCAAAAGTCCAGAATAAAATTGCAAACCATTCTGCTTCTCCTGTCTTACCTGACAATATTCAGAGCAGCTCTTAACACAGGTATTACAGTTAAATGCCTGAAGTTAGGCAGTGCAAATACTCACTTTAGCATTTACTCTTTGTAAAGTATATATGAGGCAAGGGTAGTATGTAAGCACACTGCGTTTGCTGTTCATCCTTTGTTGTTCATCTAATTAAAAACTGTAATTCACAGAGCAAAAATATAATATGTAAGTAGGCTGTGACACATTTCATAAACACTCAAAATGAGTATCCAAACAATCACCTGTCTGAAAGCCACTCCTACTGCCTAATGTCTTTATTTGCCAAATAGATGTTTTTACCAGACCACATTTAATCACACAAATCACAGTAAAACGATCCTTAGCAGGGAAAAAGTTTACTTTAACAAGATTTATTTAATTTAAAAATAAATTTTATTTGCCTTGGTTACTCTGACTGGACAATCAGTATCTGGAGATGAAGCAAACTAGGAAATAAAATTATTTTGCAATTTTGCAACAGAATTGCAGATTCTCTAATACATGAAGTGCAAGATAAATGTTGGAAAATAATTTCTTAAAGGCGTAGGCAAATAATAATTTTATAAATAATAAGTACTTATGCAACAGAAAAGAAAAAAAAAAATTTAAAAAACCTCAAACACCCTGAAAACTAATATCTGCAGATCTGAAATGTCTTTAAATAATGTGGTCAAGTGCAGAATATAATAAAATGTGAAGAAGAAAAACATTAATTGATTTGCCATGCCAGGCACACCTCTATTAAAACACACTGCTTATTACAAACTATTAAAAAAAACAACCAGTTACCAAATACACATCATGATTCAGGTGAGTACTTGAATTCAAGGGAATCTTAGAAATACATTCAGACATTGCACTTGTAGAAATCTCATCTACACACAGAGATTGCTAGCGCCAGTGAACCATGTAACAGCATTCTCAGGAAGGAAGAATAGCATTAAAAATGCTTTAAAATAAAGGACAAATCTTCTGTGACATACTCAAAGCAAAAAAGTAATTTCTCCCCAGTTATACAAAGTATTTGGAAAAATGTCATTCTTTGTCTATGGTGACAAATAGGTTCTTGCTAGCTAGGAAAGAAGAGAAAGAAATGGAACTAGGATATTGAACAGGAATAGAAAACTTTTTTTTTTTTTTTTTAATATGGTAACAACTCTACTATTTTCAGAATATCCTTCTGAGGATGTGTTATTGAGGACTTGAACCTTTTTGGTTATTTCATATATCCTGGTAAGAGGATGTATTTTTCACATTCTGCAAGCATGTAATAAACTTCATGATGATGTAAACCAGTAGTAAATAGACAAAATTAACACACCTAGAAATAGTCCAGCTGCACATTCAAAAATTCTGTGAAATGTAATGCTTAAGCAACAACTTTTAATTTTTTTTTCAATAGACCACTACTTTTTTATTTAGGTAAAAGCGTGGATTTACCTTGTTGTATGTAAAGATCCACTGGATGTTTAGAAAGAGGCTTTATTCAAGCATGATAATAGATGCATTGAACTAAAGAATAAACAGCTAGGAATACAGCATCTAGAAATAGTTTGGTTGGGAAATTTGATGAATTATGATTGCTTTTAGCTACATGAGACCATCATCAAAACTCGTTTTCATGCAAGACGACTGTTTCCAGGCAAAATAAATGGAAGACAGGAGTCCCTTCTAAAGAAGGAAGGTACTGTTGACAAAAGAAACCACAACCACACACCACAAAAAGCACTTTGACATTGTGGGAGAACAGGAAAGAAAACAATTGGTAATCTCAGCTGTAACTAAGCAACCATGATAGATGCCAGTTGTTCTACCAAACTACAACTTACATTTCTAGTACTCAAACAACCATCTTGGAACTTAGGCAGTTTACATTCCTTGACATGGCTACTGTTTCTATCAGCACAAATCAGTAAAGCATCATTATCAGCATTCAAACATTATCTTAGACTTGTTAAGTGAGGGAAGGTGTTTCTCAATGAAAAAAAAAAAAGGCATTTCAAAGGGGAATGATTCTGATCCTTTGAGACCTCAGGCAGACCCCTAGACGTTTCAAATTCTGTGCATCAGAAGTATCAAGTTGCATGATACAGCAGATAAGTATTTTTATTACCTAAATGTGCACTATCTTCCCTTTTCTGCCCCCAAATAATTTTCCCACTTATAGATTATTTCCCACATAAGATATGTAGAACCATAGAATCATAGAATGGTAAGGTTGGAAGGAGACCTCAAGGATCATCTAGTTCCATCCCCCTGCCATAGGCAGGGCCACCTCCCACTAGCACAGGTTACTCAAGGCCTTGTCCAACCTGGCCTTGAACACCTCCAGGGAGGGAGCAGCCACAACCTCCCTGGGCAGCCTGTTCCAGTGCCTCACCACCCTCACTGTAAAGAACTTCCTCCTAACATCCAGTTTAAATCTTCCCTCTGCCAGTTTAAACCCATTGCCCCTAGTCCTGTCATTGCAAGACCTTGTAAATAGTCACTCCTCAGCCTTCCTGTAGGCCCTCTTCAGATACTGGAAGGCTACTATAAGGTTTCCTGGAAGCCTTCTCTTCTCCAGGCATCTAAGATTATTTTTCTTCTTCATAGGTTTATGTTCTGCAAAACTATTGTAGTATTAATGTAAAATAATACATTAATATTAATAATAAATTAATAAGAGTTAGGCACTTGTATACAATTCTTTAACTATGTCTTTATTTTTGTTTCTGGATATATTACTGAATAGCTGCTTTAAAGGGGCTGTGAACTGAAATAACCTCACAGAGATTCAGGAACTCACTGCAGGTATTGTCTCTGAAATGGAAACCAGTAATGCCAGGTTTTGCAGCATTTTTAAATGGAAAATCACAAGAGAGGTATTCTATTCTCCGTTTTATAGACAGTAAGGTTGCTATAGTTCAGGTTTTAGAAATAATACAAGATTTTATGCTAAGGAGAAGAAGATAAACTGTCCCTTACTTTAGAAGATAAAAAGAATAACTTCAGAATACACTTCATACTTCCACCAGATGAGAAATACACCATTGAATTCTAATCAGCATAGTGGAAAAGAATAAATGTATTAACTAAACCACATAATGATGAGAAGGCAGTTTATGAATCTGCACAAATGTACCTAAATTTGATTGCTTCAGATGGAGAACTTTGAAAGATGTCTGCTGAAAAGCAGAACAAATTTTACAAGATAGAGTTTGTCATGTCTGAAAAAAATCGCCAGACTGTTCTAAGTGTATAAAAGAAAGCACCATAAAGTGACAGAGGAACAGAAGCAGGCTGTGAAACATCCTTTAGCTGTGGCACATTAATTGCTCACAGCTAAAACTGAGGAATCACGGAATCACAAAACTTTAGAGGTTGGAAGGGACCTCCAGAGATTGTTGAGTCCAACATCCCTGTCAAGGCAGGATCCCCTAGGGTAGTTTGCACTGGCATGCGTCCAGGCAGCTTTTGAAAGTCTCCAGAGGAGGAGACTGCACAACCTCTCTGGGCAGCCTGTTCCAGTGCACTCTCACCCTCACTGTAAAGTTTCTCCTTATGTTCAGGAGACCTTCTAGGTTACCTTTGCCCAGGGAGGTTGTGGCTGCTCCCTCCCTGGAGGTGTTTGAGGCCAGGTTGGACGAGGCCATGAGTAACCTGTACTAGAGGGAGGTGTCCCTGCCTATGGCAGGGGGTTGGAACTAGATGATCCTTGAGGTCCCTTCCAACCTCACCATTCTATGATTCTATGTTCAGGTTTGTATTCATTGCTCCTTGTCTTATTGCTGCTGATCAGTGAAAAGAGGGCCCCATCCACTTGTCACCCACTCCTCACATATTTGTATGCATTGATCAGATCTCCTCTCTGTCTTCTCTTCTCTAGACTAAACAAATAAAACATGACTAAGAAGTAGAATTACCACTAAAAGAATGCTATAATACCTGAAAAAGATACCAATTATTATTCTTTCTGGCAGCCTCTATTCCTTTCTCATCGTTACTAGGGGAGAATCAGTCACGCTTTTGCAGAAATTAGTGAACAAACTTCGATAACCTAAAAAAACCCCAACAAACCAAGACAACAAAATAATCCACCCCTCCAAACACCACCACCACATAAGAGCCCTCAACAACAGAAAAAACAAATGACCACACAAAATCCCAACTCAATAGCAAAAAAAACCAGGCCCTTGAACTTATTGTGACTGAAACAATATATTTGTTTTGATGCACTACTGTAGGCAACTGACACCTGGTTTCATTTTATAAAATCTGTTCTCTTCAAATCCAATCTAAACCCACCCCTTACTAACAGTGATCTTTATTATTTATCAGATCTTTAATACAAAATCCTGGCAGAGCTTTTGAAACACTGGTTTGTGGAAAGCTCTCTCTGGAACATATGGAAATTTTGGAAGAATTAGTTAAATTCATACAGATCTGGAAAATTAATTTATTTCTGAGAAAATATTCTCAAAAATTAAGAACAGGATGAATAAACAGAGCTTTCAGTTTGCTAAAATGAATATGCTTTTTCCCTCCTAGAAAAATATCTACACACATTATCAAACAGAAAAAAAAAAAATGTAACCAAGTATCTGAGGTTGTATTTCTGTATCTTGCAGACAATAGAAAATGAAACATGCAGATAATGAAATTATCATGCTAATCATTGAAGGATACATACATGCACAAGTCTCTTGGAAAATGTCACGCGTTCATTACTTTTAACCAAAAGAAATGCTTTTGACCCTTGATAACAAACTAGGAAATGTCCTTTAATAATAAGATAATGATTGCCAAAGCTTTGCATGATGAGAAACAGACCATGAAATTAAGAAAAAAAAGGTATTTTAAAGAGCTGGCCTTGAATTTACAGTATCAAAAACCCTGCGGCAGATAGTCTTAGCCAAGAAAGTGGCATTGATTCAATGAAATTCATCAGAAGGCATAGGTCTGAAGTTTCTAAGCCTGTGATGTTGGTCCACTGATGCAGTACCATCCACTTAACAGAGCAAGTACTACAGGGTGATGTAATCAAGTATCCAATCAAAAGGTTTGAAAAAAACTGTACTTCTTAAATTTGTTCAAAATCCACATATAGATACTGTAGTTTCCTCATGCAACATCTGCTTCAACCTCACTGTACACACCGACACCTGCTCATTAAAGGCATTCTATGCTCTTTTGAGTAGAATGAGTAAATTATTTCAGTGCTTGCCTGCTTGGAAGATTTGAAAGATTTTAAGCAAAACATACAATGACTAGAATTTAGTCTCTGCCTGCTGTAATTCTGCAGGATGTTCAAGGGGAAGCATGGGTGAAAAATGCAACAGTTGTGAGGGTGCCAAGGATCTCACAGCAATATTCTGCACAACAGGCAATCTATTACACCTGACCTGATCATCAACATATATAAATGTTCCAAGGTAGGGCACAGGAAGAAAATCAAGATCGAGTTGTGCATATGCTTCATTCTCACAAACTTGAGGAGACTAAGTATGTTCTGGGTACCTGATTATTTTGTAGGAGATGGGCATAGACCAAGTTGTAGTTGAAACACTGTACAAGCAAAATGACACATTGGTGCTTGTTAGTACAGTACCTCTTGCTGCTAATGATAAGTTTTTCCTGATCCTTAAGCTTCACTTGGTTATGGAGTACCAAAGTAAGCACGTACTGAGATGTTGAAGTATGATTGATGAAATCAGTTAATGCTTTAAATAAGCTCATATGAGCTAACAGGCAGTTACAGTAACAAGCAGAAAAGTACAGAATGTTTTGAATGGTTCATGGATTTTGAGGACAGGATATAAGTTATTCTCAGAGTATATGTAATTTTACAACATGATTGAGGATCAGATGGAAAACAGCAAATAAGCATGCAACAGGTCATATCAGACTAACACTGCTATGCAGTAACAGATGTAGTGGCTAACTATAACCTGAATTTGAGGCTTATCATCTTCCACGAGTTTACTATGGCATCTTGGCTCCTCTACTTCCACAACATATTCTGTCCTCCATTTTCAACCTTCCATCTGCCCCGGAGCTTTACTTTTCAAAAAACTTGCTTTTCCCATGAACCCTAGGTGTTCTAAAATAGATTTCTTCTAGATTAAGAATAGATCCTCCATTTTCTCATGTCCTTTCCATAGTACCTGTCAAATTCTCAGCCATTTAAGCATCTGTATCTCTCATCTAGTGCAAGAAACAGATGGTATGAAAATGAGAGCACGGTAGAAGTTGGACGGGCATACAAACACCAGGGACAAGCCATAAGATAGCAAAGAATGAAGTTGAATTTTAACATTTATTCCACTGTGGTGATCCAGTTCTAATCTGTGCTGAACTTTCTTTTAAGGAGATATAGATAAGTTATGTACGTAACTTCTTGTACAAGAAATCAAGTTTGTCCAGTCTATTCCTTGCTCCACCCCAGAAGAAAACACTCTCAATGCTACAAACAGTTTTATTTGGCAGAAGGTAAATGATATAGGGCAAAGTAATCCATTAACATATTTTTGGTATGTTTTTATCTTTTGTACCCTCTCCTCACACAAAAAAAAAGTTCACACTTGTTTATATGTATGTCACATACAAAATGTTCAACATAAACAACTTGTATGTGTTACTCCCTTTTCTTCCAAAGCAGCAACTTGCTGCTATGGGAACAGTACTTTTCATTGTAATCTGGAAAACCGAATTTGCAATCAGTAATTAGAGTAAACCAGGCCTTAAATGTAAGACATTTCACCCAAATTACACTAACTGTTTGCCCATTAGCAGTAGATTGCCAGTTGTATTTTATCAGCTTCAAAGGTCCCATCCAGGCATACTAATCATGACAGACTGATCGTGCCGTTTTCTTCAGCTGTATGTCATTAATGCAGTTAGCTGCATAGTTTGTTATTTGCTGGGCTTCCTTTACAACGAGACACAGGCTCCTCTAGATACATTATGTCTGAATCAGCTCTCTGATATGCATAGGTGGGGTAAACTATTCCTTGGGATGCCTATCTTTGTCTCTGAGTAGAAAAGGTATTCTGATCTAAGGATGTGAGTGGTAGAAAGCTATAGCTAGACAAGATCATTCTAAGCATCCCTTGGAATCCATCATCACTAAACAATGTCATTAACAGTGCATTTTTGGTATCGTAATAAATAACAAATTTTTAAAGCTAAACATTTATTCTCCACTCTCAATATACATTATAAGCTTTCCCTCATATTCCTAGTTAATTCCTCCAAAAATATCATTACAAAATCTTCCTAAATCCATTTCATTTTTTATTAGATCAAGTGAGCTGGAATGCCAGCTATAAGTTTTTGCTATGACTATCACAAATACAGTTTACTTTATTACAACAGAATCAAAATGTACATTAAAATGTTCATCTTCTCCTCATGCATTCTCCTGGCAAGAGATTATCATGAACTTTAGAAATTATTAACTTGGGCTCCAGTAGTAGTGACAGCACAGAAATATGAATTCCTGTGAAAAATAGTTGTCTTTCCCTCAACATTCATGATCCACACTCTTTCATGGTCATTACCTTTTTAATTTCACCCAAAAAAAAAAAACCCTAAACAAACACCAGAACACATACACAAAAAAAAAAAAAAAAAAANAAAAAAAAAAAAAAAAAGAATTGAAACAATGGGTCTGTGGAGCACTTTGGCAATCAAGCTGCAGCGTACCCACAAGAATATAAGGGTAAGTGAGAGACAGGGCAAGGTCATCTGAGTTAAGCTAAAACAGAACTTGATTTCAAAGCTCCCATCATTGTTAGAAAATAACGATGAATGTAAAGAACTTGCTCACTCTATCTATATACACATGCAAAGACTGAGGAGAAAGATGTAAGTGGATATTTTAAAAGGACAATATCAAGGATGTATAGTAATGAAAAATTATCAACAAACTGCTGTAGGCTTTAAACTAAAACCAACTTTTAGCACTTACCCTGCAGTTAAATTTCTGAGTAACATTGGTATTGAAGAGCAGATGATTACTGTACATTTTCATAGTAAGGAAATCTACTTTCTGTCAGTCATGCGGGTAGTAATTGTAGGATTGTACAAAATGGGTAGGTTCTGGGAAGGAACACCAGAAACTTGAAATGTCAATCAAAAGCTAACAATTTATACCCATTTTTCTAGTTTCCTATATTGCTGTCATCTTGAAGAATAAACTTACTGAAAACAAAAGGTAGACTAAGGAAATAAAAAAAAAAAAAATGTGTAGCAGTACCTAAATAACTTCTTATGTAACTGAACAAACCAGTTCGCTTCATGTTTTCAGTTGAAATACTTGAATTACGATTTTTTAGTTATATTTTTTTAAATATCATAATTCATGGATAAGACTATGCAGTTGTCAAGGCTACACAGTATGTGGTATTATGTACAGTAAAATGCAGTATTTTAAGCAGCTTACACATATAGAATTAATTAATTAATTATGAGGAGAGACTGATGGAGCTGGGGCTCTGCTACTTGGAGAAGATGAGACTGAGAGGTGACCTCGTTAATGTTTATAAATACATAAAGGGTGAGTGCCAGGAAGATGGAGCCAGGCTCTTCTCAGTGATGCCTGATAGCAGGACAAGGGGCAATGGATGGAAGTTGAGGCATAAGAAGTCTCATATAGACACGAGGAGGAGTTTTTTTCCACTGTGAGGGTGACAAAACACTGCAACAGGCTGCCCAGGGAGGATTGTAGAGTCTCCCTCTCTGGAGATATTTAAAACCCTCCTGGACGTGTTCCTGTGTGATCTGGTATAGGTGATCCTGGTCTGGCAGGGAGAGTTGGACTGGATGATCTTTCGAGGTCCCTTTCAGCCCCTGACATTCTGTGATGCAGATTTTCCAACAATAGGAAAAAGTTATATAGAGCAAAATTTGGACTTTTAAATTCATATTAGGGATTTTTTTAACATTTCTTTCCAACTCTCATAATATGCATTCTAGTAACAAGGATTCTAATAAGCTGATAAAAATCCTGAATAATTAAAATGAAGACACAAGACCCACACCCAAAATCAGAGCAACATGATCATTATATCACACTAAAGCTAAGTGTTGAGGGGGGGGNCCCTGCAGTTAAATTTCTGAGTAACATTGGTATTGAAGAGCAGATGATTACTGTACATTTTCATAGTAAGGAAATCTACTTTCTGTCAGTCATGCGGGTAGTAATTGTAGGATTGTACAAAATGGGTAGGTTCTGGGAAGGAACACCAGAAACTTGAAATGTCAATCAAAAGCTAACAATTTATACCCATTTTTCTAGTTTCCTATATTGCTGTCATCTTGAAGAATAAACTTACTGAAAACAAAAGGTAGACTAAGGAAATAAAAAAAAAAAAAAATGTGTAGCAGTACCTAAATAACTTCTTATGTAACTGAACAAACCAGTTCGCTTCATGTTTTCAGTTGAAATACTTGAATTACGATTTTTTAGTTATATTTTTTTAAATATCATAATTCATGGATAAGACTATGCAGTTGTCAAGGCTACACAGTATGTGGTATTATGTACAGTAAAATGCAGTATTTTAAGCAGCTTACACATATAGAATTAATTAATTAATTATGAGGAGAGACTGATGGAGCTGGGGCTCTGCTACTTGGAGAAGATGAGACTGAGAGGTGACCTCGTTAATGTTTATAAATACATAAAGGGTGAGTGCCAGGAAGATGGAGCCAGGCTCTTCTCAGTGATGCCTGATAGCAGGACAAGGGGCAATGGATGGAAGTTGAGGCATAAGAAGTCTCATATAGACACGAGGAGGAGTTTTTTTCCACTGTGAGGGTGACAAAACACTGCAACAGGCTGCCCAGGGAGGATTGTAGAGTCTCCCTCTCTGGAGATATTTAAAACCCTCCTGGACGTGTTCCTGTGTGATCTGGTATAGGTGATCCTGGTCTGGCAGGGAGAGTTGGACTGGATGATCTTTCGAGGTCCCTTTCAGCCCCTGACATTCTGTGATGCAGATTTTCCAACAATAGGAAAAAGTTATATAGAGCAAAATTTGGACTTTTAAATTCATATTAGGGATTTTTTTAACATTTCTTTCCAACTCTCATAATATGCATTCTAGTAACAAGGATTCTAATAAGCTGATAAAAATCCTGAATAATTAAAATGAAGACACAAGACCCACACCCAAAATCAGAGCAACATGATCATTATATCACACTAAAGCTAAGTGTTGAGGGGGGGGGAAAAAAAAAAAATTATTAAAAAACACCTTCCTGCCTAGGTAAGGTAAGCTTCTCCAGAAATTATTTGTGACATTGTACATTAACAACATAACGTGTATGAAAATATAATTTCTGTACTGATTAATTCTATTTTTTTTCCAGTGGTCTCCTGAAACAGACTGCTTATTTTCTAAACTTTATTCTGTGAAAGCATGTAAAATTTTTAATGCAATGCTAAGAAGCAGACAACACAGATTCCTTATTAAAGCAAAAACGTGCCCTGAAGTTTGTAGTTTTACCTACAGAAAAGAACAAAACCTAACAATTGCCAAGGTACGCAGTGGTACCACACTCTTTATGTGGGTCTGATTCGTGGGTTAAACAAGCTGGTCTGCTCTCAGAGTTCAGCAGTGTATCTCAATTCCCCAAATACTAGGATAGTCTTGGAGAAAACACTGTGTGTATACAGGTTTATGTGCATGTATGGAAGAATAAGACAGAAAAACTTTTTTTTTTTTTTCCCCCCTTAAGCCCATGTTTAACAGCTTTATAAATTTTAGAAATGTTTAATTTTAGGATATTGTTTTTGTTCTGCACTCTCTATACTGCATACACTTAGCCATCAATGGATAACAGGCAGAGTGGGGGAAAAAAAATAGATTTTTACCAGAAAAAAGACAAAGGTTCCAAAACCAAAATTAAACGGGCCATTTTTTTCAGTTGAGTGGAAGGATAAAAGTGGAAGCTTACATATAAGGACTAACCTGCAAACAGTGAATTCTTAGAGACACAGGCCATTACACTGTGAAACTACTATGAGACAATAAAATCAATATAAAGAACCAAAGAGCTCATGTACATCACTTATCTGAAGTTAAAATCTGATACAGGTGATGCATCCCATCAGTCACAAAGTGATCATTTCCCACTGAATACCAAGCACAATGCGTGAAACTGAGGAAGATTATTCAGGGGAAAAAAAGAAGCAAACCATCAGGAGATTATGTGCTGCCTAAGACAATGTTATCTATATCCTACATAATTCTCAGCTTCTTTGCAAGAGCAATGATGCACAACTATCATAGTCACGTTTGGAGTGAATAATTCAGAAGCTTCATTGGGGTGGAACTGGAGAACCCAGAAAAATAAGATTGACTCAATAACAGAGACTTGATTACAGTCCGAGGAGCAACTTTGAGAAAGTACATAATTCTCTTTTTCTTTTCAGCAAATTATGCACAGTTCTTTCCTAAAGGCAGAAACACAGAGTACTTTACCTACCCCACAAGTACTGGAGTAGAAGATGACAGTTCCAGAGCTTTGCAGTTCTGAGACTCTTCAGCCCAGCTACCCAAAGGTAAGAGCAACGCTGTAGCTGCTCAAGTTTAATCATAAATCCCTGCTGAAGAATTTGAAAAAAAAAAAAGTAAATTTCCACACTGTGGTTAACTTGACATTACAATCTAGACTCATAGCTCATCTGTCAGAACACATTATTCAGTAGCCAGAAGCCTACATTTTATCCTGAGGTAGCTCTTGATTTATTTCATATCTTTTTACCTCACATACACTCAAATAAAATAAAATTTAAAAAGTATAGTAGAGTTGCATAACTATCGTGGTAGATGAAGCAAATATCAACTAGTCCAGTTTTATTTTTGTGACTACACTTGGCAGGAATGAATGGAAAGAAGAATTAAAAAATGGTTAGTGAGAAGAGTTTTGGGGAACTGGGGTTTTACAGTCTGGAGAAGAAAAGACTAAAGGAGTACATAATTGTCTTCCACCATGTAAAGGAGCGTTGCAGCTAAGAGTGAAACAAGCTCTTCTCAGTGATGCAGAGTCAAACAACAGGAGGCAACAAGTTACAAGACTCATAAGGGGGAGATAAAAAAAAGTAGATATTAATATATAAATATACCAAATGAAAATATAAATTAATATTATTATAATGAAAATAATAAGCATAATAATATATGTCTCTTACAGTGTGTGTAAACACTGGAAGATTCTCCAAGAGTACTTGTAAAATTCCCAGTTCTTGGAGATACTCAAAACTGAACTAGATAAACAGCTGTCCAGTGTAACCTGACTTGTAATTTAGCCTTGCTTTGCTCTTTGGTGTGGCTAGATGATCTCAAATTACCTGTCCCAACATAGCTTTTTGTATGATTCTCAGTTGCAGATGATATTATTACTACCACCGCCAAGTATGTAAAATACCCTCCAGGGGCTGAAGGGTTGAGTACACGAAAACATTCTCCTGACTGAAAAATATATTTTGAATCTCATCTTGCATCTCATGTTCTGTCTTAGAACAAATACATTACTCTGTGTTGTTCGTAGAACATACCAGAGTGCTGTTTCAGAGAATAAACAGCTTTAAGAAATAAGGTCTCTTATTCTAGATCATAGACTGCATTTTAAGTATTAGCTCACAGCTAATAGAGGGCACACAGTGTAGTTACACTATCTCCTGAGGAGGACAATGTGATTTTTGGGATCCTCCAAGTTGTGTCATTTCTGAGAGAAGGTCTAGACAATTTTCAGTTAGTATTTGTATCAGTGCAAGCTTTTGATCAGTCGATGATAGCACTGTCTATAATATTAAAAAAAAAATCTAGCCATTTCTACTCTCTTTGGTTGCTTTTTATGGTCTCTTTGCTACAAATTTTGATACAGGTAGTGAAAGTATCAATACCCAATTAGATGGAAAAGGAGAAAATGTAGATTGAGTATGGATTATGGAAAAGCTAAGTTATGAGCTGCTGCTTTTTCCACTTTCACACAGGACTACTACTGCTATCCAAATAAATTGATTAGATCACTGAGGAATATAGGAAATGAGGTGGACGACTGGACTCCATAAAACTCTATTGTAAATGGCTAGCAGCATAACTGACCTGCCTGACCAACTTAGTGCCTTCTGTAATGACTGTATGGTGACTATGCCAGTGGACAAGGGAAAGTGTAGGTATTATCTGCCTGGACTTCTACAGAGCCTTTGACTTAGTCCCCCACCTCTTTCTCTCTGAAGTGGAGAGATGGACTTGATGGGTGGGACTGTTCAGTGAATAACAAATTGGTTGTATAATTGCATCCGGAAAATAGTGGTCAACAGCTCAATACCCAGATGGAGATCACTGACAAGTGGTGTCCCTCCAGGGTCCATATTGGGACCAGTGCTGTTTAGTATCTTCAATGACATTGACAACATGATTGAATGTACCATCAGCATGTATGCAGGTGACAACAAAGTGAATGGTGCAGTTAACCAGAGAGAAGGGATACCATCTGAGTACCTGGACAAGCTGGATAAGAGGGTCCATGAACCTCTTGAGGTTCAATGAGGCCAAATACAAGATCCTTCACAAGGTTCAGGGCATTCCCAAGCACAAGTACAGCCTGAGGGATGACTGCATTGAGAGCAGCCTTGTGGAGAAAGAGCTGGGGATACTGGTGGATAAAAAGCTGGACAAGAGCCAGCAAGAAGGCCAACCATATCCTGGGCTGCATCAAAAGTAGCATGACCAGAAGGTCGAGGAAGACAATTCTTTCACTCTGCTCTCACCAGATCCTATTTGGAGTACTGTATTCAATTCTGGAGTCCCCAGCACAAAACAAACACAAATCTGTCGGAGGAGGTCTAGAGGAGGGCTATAAAAATGATCAGAGGGCTGGAACACATTTCCTGTGAAGAAAGGCTGAGGGGGTTGGGTTTTTCAGTCTGGGTAAGAGAAGGCTCTGCAGAGTCCTTACTGCAGTATTTCAATATTTAAATGAGGCTTATGAAAAAGATGGGAATGGGCTTTTTATCAGGGACTGTTGCAACAGGACAAGGGGTGATGTTTTTAAAGGAGTAGAATTAGTCTTGTTTGTTTGTTTGTTTTGTTTTTTACAATGAGGGTGGTGAAACACTGGAACAGTTTGACCAGAGAGGTGGTGGATGCCCAATCCATGAAAATATTCAAGGTTGGACAAGGACCTAAGCAAATTGATCTGGTTAGGTATGTCCCTGGTCCCTACAGAGGGACTGGACTAGATGACATTTAAAGGTCCCTTCCAACCCAGAGAATTCTGTGATTCTGTGAAATGCAAGACAGCATTTATTGCAATAAGCTTGCAGGTTACCTTCAGAAGGTCAGATTTGTGACAGGGCTGAGACATGTCTAATGTGAAAATATTTAAAGTTAAATACAAAAATATTGCAAAGTCCAACTTTTCTTTTAAAAAAAAAATATATATATATAAAAAATATCAGATTTTCAGCTTTAAGAGGACACATGAAGCTTCAAAGTACTCATTCACCACAGGGGGAAGCAAGGCCATTCGTCATGGACCAACCAGCCACTGCATCATAGCAAGCAATAAAGGCAGTTCTCAAAGACAAGTGAGCTAATGCTGTTGGGTTAATACAGCACTTGTGTGGAAAGTGAGTTATCAACCTTGAGCACAGCATCCCTGCAAATCTTTGTGAAAAACTGTAGCAGAGCGCAGGCAAGTCACAAATACTTTTCTACAATGTTGGCAAATTAAAAATCTAACTGAATAATAGTTCATAACTACTCAGGCTATTTTTTTTTTCCTGTGTTCTTGAATACTACAGATGCAATTTCGCATTTATATATGCCTCTTAACGTATAAATTTGCATACTAAGCAGAAATCTAATAACTTAGTTGAACTTTACTGCACTGAGTTTTCAGTAGTATGCAATCCAAACAGGTTTTTATTTTATTATATTTCTGCTTACAAAGATTGCAAAAAATGTTAGTAACATGTTTAAAGTATTTTTTCCTCTATTTAAAATGATAGCCAGTACAACTCAAATATTCAATGCTGCATATTTTTATTTATGTATTTCAAATGAACTTAGAAGCAGTGCTCACATCTCATCACAGCTTCTGATTACCTGCATAGGGGAGAAGAGAGAAAGAAAATTCACTCTTTTAACTCCCTGGACCACATTAAGGATCTGCAGAGTGAATAATTTAAGTAGAAGACCGAGGTCATGCGCACAGAAGTACAATAAAACACAGCTGATGCGTTGAAATGGATAGTGTATCTCATTACAGCTGAAGTGGAAATACCCTGGTAGTCCTTCAGGATGATGCCCTCTGGCCTGCCATCATTACCTTGAAGGAGATAGCAATGACTACTGTTTGAGGAGCACATGCAGTCAAAGAACCAAATGGCTCCAGCTGGTTCACGGCTCAGAATTTTGCAAAGCAGGGTTTTTCACCTCATGTTTGGGAACAGTCAGTCACTTAGATCAAAGAGCTACTATATCTACATGCATTACAAGAAGACAATCCTAAAAATGGTACTCAGAATCCTTCAGGCAAGCTAGAACAATCTGTAAACCACACTAAGAAAAGATTCATTTTGTTCTGTTTCTGGAACTATCCACCATATTTTGGCATTCAAAGCAGTGAGTAGAACTGAAATTAATGTCCCATTTCAGACAAAGTCAGCCCCTGATTAGTCCTACCTATTTACAGTAAATGTAGGAGTTACACTGTGGAGAGCAGGACTAGGAACTCAAAAATTACTCTCCTGTAGGCCAACTCTAATAATGCAGGCAAGTGATCTTCAGGAATTGTTAGCTAAGATTCTCATTCAAACACATTCTTCAAACCAGAGAAGCTTTCGGGACTGTATAAAAGCATTTAAAGGACAAGGAATAAAAAAACCCAACATTATACTTCCACTTATCCTGGTTGCCAACTGGCTTTACTTATTCTGTGGCCCTGTGTGGCCCTACACTGGCCACAGATTATGAAGCCATTCCTGCAAATGCTTAACTTGAAGAGCACTTCTGATACTGTCCTCTGGCACTTCTACAAGCATGAACGAGTATGAAATGGAGAACTACAACCCACTCCTCTCATCAGTTTTATGAGGCAAATTCACAAGAATGATTTAGTAGTGATTTCAGGTGCAAGCTTTATGGTCATCTTTACATAATGCATGTACCAGTTCAAATTCCCTGTTCTATGGGATACAGAGGGGGTAAAGGATGGACCCCATACTCATTTTCCTGCCCTATGATTTTGAGGACTTTGAGGTCCCCAAATGTCAACTCTTCTCAAGACATTGCTTCATAGGACTTAAAAACACCTTTTCAAGTATGAGAAGTGAGTATGGTAAGCCAGCTGGACATTTACTCACAGTTTTCTCAGTTCATACTCTGCAAATACTGAGGTCGAAGTACATTACCAGAGTCAGTGTCAGCTAACTACCTTCCTGAAAAACTGCTAGACAGTACTGCAGTCATCAGACCATATGGTGCTAAATCTCTCTCTGTATGGTCAATGAGAATAAAGCTAAAAAAGAAATTCTGCAGAACGGATTACACAGAAAGTAATAAAAGCCATTAAAACATAAGCAGTATTTTTCTAACCCACTCAAAAGAACTATCTGAGAAGCGTACTGAACAAAGGTAACAGCAAAACAATGGACTCATCAAAATTAAGGAAATCCCTGTGGAGCACATACTTAGAAGTGACTGGATGTTGCTCTACAGAGAAAAAAAATATCATTATAATGATGTGTAAAGAACATAATATGGTACATAGGTGGAAAGCCTTTTGCTTCTTGGAGAAGAATCTATCATACTGGACAGAACAGGAAGAGCTAACTGTTAGAGAACTTAAAAGAACTGTCATCCCACTATTGCTGGTGAAATCAGCAAGGCCTTTCATTGATCATAGTAAGAAAATGTCTATTAGAGCTTTCTGGCAGGATTTAAAAATACCTATCTCTGTATGCAGCTGTGCACAAAATAGTTACATGATTCAAAGTCTGGTAACTATCTGAATGAAAATATTAATCTCTGGTAAGCTTACCCATGAAGATTATTTAAATACATCAAGGAATAATACATTAGACGTGAGTCTAGCAGATGAAAAAAAAAATTGCTGACAAAAATACTTATTTTTCCTTCTAATAAAGTTATGGCAAAGTTTAAATCTACCCATACATCTGCAAAATTCTTGAGTTACACATATATAGCTCTGAAGAGCTAGGTAAGTATCACCTAGAATAAAAACAAAGATGATTCTCTAATTACAATTGTGTATCTGACTTTCCTGTCGGCATCAGGATGTTTACAACACATCATGTTAATCTGTGATGGGATGTGCCACAGGTGATAAAATGTAAGGCAAAGCCAAAGAAAATATGCTGCTTACAGCTGTCAGTTTTGTGCTGTATTTGATATCATAGCAAGTGGATTCTGTCTTACAGAAAGAGCACTACAGAATATTCACTGCTCTTGAAATGAGCAATTGGTGTAGAAAATAGAAAAATTCAACCTGAGATATGATACTGCCTTGCCTAGTGTATAGACTATTTGTTTTTTGATAATCCTGTATGCTTTACTAATAGGCAGCACACTTTGACTACCCTTATTTTAACACAGTTCTCTACCAGGGACTGTTTCCTCCAAACTCTAATGAGACAAAATGATATTCTTAACTACATTTGATTTTTATTGCAAAAAGCAGCAGCTGCTGTTTGGTGTTCACTCTGACCAACTTGATAGTAATAGGTAAGTTTTTCTTGCTGAGGTTAAGTTTTTTAGAAAGTGTCTTCATGATCATCTTAGACATTAAGTTCAACTAAGTGTACAATTAAATAACATTTTAGGTTTAGAAATACTGAAAGGAATTAATTACAATGGAGTAACTGGAAACTAAGATCTGATTCCACATTTAGAAAGGAAAAAAAAAAAAAAATCAATTGATCAAGTGCATGAAACTTGTTTTGAAGTATTTCAAAGCCATTCCTAAGTCATTTGATGATACCACAGAGACCTTTCTGGCCTTTGTTTTGTTTTTGATGGGGGTTTTTTGTTCTCTTTTTTTCTTTCCCCCCCCCTCTGTTGTGGCAAACTTTAGAGTTCTTTTATCTTGATTAAAAAATAATTAAATTTATAAGCTTGGTAATGTGACGTTCTTCACTATTTAAGTACGTGAAGATAAATACACTGTGTTTTTCTTTCTCAAGACTGAATCTACCTTTGGTCTCTTAGACAAGGAGATGACACAGTTAAATGGGAAAACAATGAACCTGCATCCCTAACTGTTACATGAGGACATTAATTATAAAGGTATGTCACATTAATGAACAGTGCGGTTCACGCCACCCCACACAGAAACATTATCAGCAACAGAAGCCCTGCAGGGCTTCAAAATTTGTCGTCACTTTGGAATGTAGAATCAAATTAGCAAAGCTATGCTGAAAGGATGAGATTCTGTAAGGTTTTTAAACATCTCAGACAGGAATTCGATTAAGATTAATTCAAACCAAGCAAGCAATTTTAGAGGCGTTGGAAGCAATTTCCTTTCACATCATGGTTGTGTGCTGCTGACATGAATGCCTGGAGAAAAAAATGTGCTAAGTTACCAGAGACAAGATCTTACTATGGAGAAGGAACTATATTACAACCTTGGGAGTTTAGTATTATTATTTTTAAAACTAAGGTAACAAATCTTGTAAAGAAACATGCAAAATATTCATCATGCCTCATAAATAACTCAATCTAAAGACAGGACATTTCAAATACCACAATCACATTTTCAAGCTGGTTTGTGTCATCAACTTTTAAAAGGTGAGACTCTTCAAAAGAATTTGCTGGATGAATAAGATTTAATCTAATGCCATTTTAGAAAAATGATAGCAGTGCTCATCAAATTATTAGTGCACTGGTAAAGCATTTTGAATCTAAATCTTTCACCACTTTCATTTATTTTATGATGTTGAAAAGGTTATCCTTCAAAAACTGTCAACCAATTCATATAAAAGATTTAATGTTTTAAGGACAGATAAGAGGAAAACATGTCATTACATCTTTGAAAGAAGATGGATTCTAACAACTGTAAAATTAATAATTTTTCAGAAGATGGAAAAAGAATATACAGGCTTTTCACTTCATTCTAAGCTCAACATAGGCACCCTAAAGCTATGTAATTATTTTCCAGACATAAAAAAATTTAAAGGAAAAAAGAGACTGATTTTTTGCCATTGAAATAATGCCATGAATTTAAACCTGGGATTTTTTCAGATGTTTTCAATTTTTACCCCTCACTTTCCCCCCCCCCCCCCCCCTTTCAGAGTCCTACAGGGATAATTTAAAGGTACAAACAAGTTGTTCCATTTTCTTAGCCACCATTCACAGACCTTTTAAAAGTAGCTGGTGAACCAAGACAAGGAATAATTAATTAAACCCCCACCTAACAGCTTGACAATCTTTCCAATATAGATATGAGACTGACTTCTTATGCAATGTTGAACTTGATTTCAAGTAAAGGTAAGCAACTATGGAAAGAAATATATAGCCAGGAGGTGAATATGTGAAACTTAAAGACTGGAGTTAACAGCAAGCGTGAACAAAATTTCAAAGAAACCTTAAAACACAGACTGGTAGTATAACCATACAAGTCCATTTTCATCTGTCCCTGCAAAAGGATTAGCAAAGATAGGAAAGAGAAATATCCTCTTCCATTTGTGTACTAAAATACTTCCAATGGTGTTTCTAAGTGGCCACAGGGGTAGTATGTTGTAAGTACACTTACTCTTCATGGACAGGGTGGGGCTTACAGATTATTTGTTCCAGTTTGCAATGCTTGAGAAACAGTAAATCAATTTGGTCACAAACCCAAGCAATTTACCTTCTTTGCCACATGCAGAGTGACAGAGTGTGTGTGAATATGTATTTCTTCATTTTGGACTACTGAGAGACCACAGTCAGCTTTCACTTTCTTTGATCAATCTATCAAATAATGAGTACTAGATTCTTTTTGACTTCCAATGATTCTGCTAGCAATATTTTTAACTTGCCACAATCTCCATTGTGTTAAAATACAATTCAAACTGTTTTTCTGATTTCTTAGGTCTTGCCCTAAGTTTTATCACTCACCACTCTCAGCATCAATCCACAGAGCCCTTTAGTAGAACTAGCAGGAAAAAGCCCCTAGCTGTACAAGAACTGTAAATGTATAACTAGACACATTCTAAATCTGATCATTCTCATCATCATCCTATTACAGGTTTTATGGAAAAGATGCAATAACCTCCTGTTGTGGTAGGCCTAAAAAGGCCAAGGTGGGCTTGTACATGTCCTGGCTTGCCCAGGCATGCTCCCCTGCCCCCCCTCTTTCTGTGCTGGGGGTGGTGGCCACAGGAAAGGGGATAAAAGCCCCAGCTTCACCTAATATGGGCAAACTGCCATCCTGATTGGCTAATCAATGTCCAAAGGCCCATCAGTCTCGGGCTGAAATGGATATAAAGGATGAGCAGGTAGCACAAGCAGGCTCTCTCTGCTATTGTATCTGTGCNTCCTCACCTCTGGAATGTCCTGCCTGTGTCAAAAACCAAAGGACAGTCAATTCCTTCATGTCACTAATTCTAGGCAAGAGAGTCATAAGATTCAAAATTGGTCAAAACTCTGCTATCTGGCACCAAATATATGGTCCCCTATATTAAATTAGGGGAATGACTAATAATGCTGTAATTATAATTTCCCAAAGAGTGTCGCTGCTGTCTGAAAACATACTTTACAACTTTCTACTTTTCCAACATGTTCAAAACAAAAACAACCCCCCCCAAAAAACCAAACCAAAACCACATCACACCAACCAAAACCAAACAACAAAATCCCCAACACTGATTTTTATGTGTTTTAATCTTGATATGAAAGCAGCCTTGGGACAAAATTTTTCACTAGGAAAAACATAAAGACTTCTAATATTTGTTATCTCATCTACTTTTCCCGCCTCCCATTACTATATGTGCCATCTGTTGTTTATAATCCTATTGCAGTGTCTAGGAAATCAAACAGATTTTAAACTACTCGAGTTAACAGACAAATAGTAAAATGCCAAGCTCAATCTTGGTGACATATGTAATTCAGATCAAGTATCATACATGCAATTGATGTTTTTTCAAACACCAAAAAAACTTCTTCGTTGAACTTCACACCATTACTGTTAGTCAATGGGGAATTTCCCTAAGAATTAGAGTTTAAAATGATAATACAATGAGGTGAGATTTAATCAGAAGTGTTGGGAAGAGCACAAAGTAGATTACAGAGACTGTAGAAAAAGCAAAACATGAAGAAAGTTTTCATTTCTAATAGACCTCCGTGTTGAAACCAAAACACACAGAGTCATCTATGAGATAAATTATATGCAATATTGTCACAGAAATCTGTTTGGAAACATGATGAGAAATCCACACAAATATAATTTTTCTAATCATGCAAAATTGCCAGGTTGATTTAAGTCATTATCCCTGTAATCAGATAAGTTTTCAAACCCAAATTGTTCCCATTTGTGATCTCTTTATCACAGTCTGTCTAGACTATTCAAACAATATATCCTGTTTAGATTAAACGTTGGCAACATCTGCACTGTAAATGAAGGGGGAAAATGTTTTTAAACACTCTCCCTTCACAAGGCTTGACTGAATGACAGTATTTCTCAAATTCACTACAAGCACAGGGAAGCGTTCTTCAGAAGTCAGTTTGCTTACTCATTTGTATCTAAGGCAGACTTTCCTCAGCATTAAGATAAGTAATTTATACTTTCATACAGAGAGGGCTGCTCTCCATCATAAAATAATTCAAGTGCATGAAGAGCATTGCCAGACACATTCTGATCCTAGTTTGGGTGAACTGAAGAATATTTATTCAGTGGTCTGTGTAAATTACCTGGCTTTATGTGGAAAATTATAGGAGTAAGAATAATTACTTGAAAGATCAAGCTTGTTTGCAAATCATAGTTGACATTCTTATTGAATGCATTATTAATTTTTTGTAAAAAACTTCATAATCAACAGACCCCAACCCTATTTTATGGCTGTCTCAGAGGCAGGCAGGAAGGAATGTTTAACAGACATGATTGAAAAAGAGAAGTGTAGGCAAGCTTGGGGATGTGTGGCTGGAAAGCTGCCTAGTGGAGAAGAATCTGAATATATTACAGTATCACAGTATCACAGTATAGCAAGGTTGGAAGAGACCTCAAAGATCATCAAGTCCAACCCACTACCACAGACCTCAAGACTAGACCATGGCACCAAGTGCCACGTCCAAACGTGCCTTGAACACCTCCAGGGACGGTGACTCCACCACCTCCCTGGGCAGCCCATTCCAGTGGGGAATGACTCTCTCAGTGAAGAACTTTCTCCTCACCTCCAGCCTAAACTTCCCCTGGCACAGCTTGAGACTGTGTCCTCTTGTTCTGGTGCTGGTTGCCTGAGAGAAGAAAGCAACCTCCTGCTGGCCACAACCACCCTTCAGGTAGTTGTAGACAGCAATAAGGTCTCCCCTGAGCCTCCTCTTCTGCAGGCTAAACAATCCCAGCTCCCTCAGCCTCTCCTCATAGGGCTTGTGCTCGAGGCCTCTCACCAGCCTCGTTGCCCTTCTCTGGACACGCTCAAGCACCTCAATGTCCTTCTTAAATTGAGGGGCCCAGAACTGGACACAGTACTCAAGGTGTGGCCTAACCAGTGCAGAGTACAGGGGGAGAATGACCTCCCTGCTCCTGCTGGCCACACTATTCCTGATGCAGACCAGGATGCCATTGGCCTTCTTGGCCACTTGGGCACACTGCTGGCTCATGTTCAGGCGAGTGTCAATCAGTACCCCCAGATCCTTTTCTGTTTGGCTGCTCTCCAGCCACTCCGACCCCAGCCTGTAGCTCTGCATGGGGTTGTTGTGGCCAAAGTGCAGCACCCGGCACTTGGATTTGTTGAAAGCCATTCCGTTGGACTCTGCCCATCTGTCCAGGCGGTCAAGGTCCTGCTGCAGAGCCCTTCTGCCCTCCAACCCACCAACATCTGCCCCCAGCTTGGTGTCATCTGCAAACTTGCTGATGACTGTCTCAATGCCCTCGTCCAGATCATCAATGAAGATGTTAAAGAGGATGGGGCCCAGTACTGATCCCTGGGGGACACCGCTAGTGACAGGCCTCCAGCTGGATGCGGCACTATTGATTGATAGTTGGCTGCATATGAGCCATCAGTATGCCCGGGCCACCAGGAAGGCCAAGAGCATCCTGGTCTGTATCAGAAATTGCGTATCCAACAGGACTAGGGAAGACACCAGCCTCTTGTACTCGGTACTGGTGAGGCTGCGCTTCAAATATTGTGTTTAGATTTGAATTGTTTGCTATGAGAAGGAAATTGAGATGTTGGAGCCCAGTCAGAGAAGGGTAAAAAGCTGGTGAAGAGCCTAGAGCACAAGTCTTATGGGGAGTGGCTGAGGGAACTGGGGTTGTTTGTTATGGAGAAAGGGAGACTGAAGGGGAGACCTTATCACCCTAACTCTACAACTACCTGAAAGAAGGTCGTAACTAGGTGGGGGTCAGACTCTTCTCTCAACTAAGAAGTGACAGGACAAGATGAAACAGCATAGACTAAATTAGATGACAACCAATTTCTACCACTAGAAATAAAATCTCATAATAGCAAGAGGTACCCACATAGGATGCTCAGATATGATCCTGAACTCAAATACGTCTTAACCTATTTGATATAAAGCAGATCCAGGACTGTGAATTATTATAATGCTTACAGTGCCAACTTCACATTTTTAACTTTTGTACAAGAGTCACAGAACTATAAATAAAATAGGCAAGATTAATATTTTGTGTATCATTTAACATATTGTGATACAGAATGATATATGGAATACACACAGACTATTCAGTGATATGCATAACACAAATTTAGAAGCTACGTTCTCACATGTACAGACACACAATCACCTCTTTTTAGGATTATCCTGTCTATCTAAAGATTAAAATATGGAACACTAACAAAAGTATGTCAGAAACATGTGAAGCACTATAAAAGCTGTAAAGAGTGAAAATCTCTAGACACGTACAAACTACAAATATGTTACTGAAAATTGCAGCATTTGTCTTTCCAGCTTTCCATTATCAAAGCTGTGATTTTTCTCAGCATATTCAGTAACAAATTGAACAGTAATACTGCTGCAGAACTCATAAATTCAGTAACACTTTGCTATCTATGGTATTACTGGAAGAATACTACAAATACTAACAATAACTAAACTCAGAGATATCTTTCAAGTACAAGTGGTTTCTGACATTATATTTCCCATTTCTAGTGAGAAGCCTTAATCTTTAGAAGCAGATTTAAATAAATAACAAAGCAGTATATAAACAGGTATAGAAAAACTGCCCTCCCTTACCATTTTAACAACCCAAACCAAAACATTTTTAAAAGACAACAGTTTATTTTAGCTTCATGTTTCTGATCTAATTGGAATTTTATAGGCTAAATATGAAACAAAGCATCAAAAGCCTTAATATGCCAGCAATTTGTCAACTACTATTTCTTTTAAAAAAAGGATGAAGAAGGTGTTCTTCATAATGCGTTTGTTTAATCTTTTAGATAAATAATGGTTGGATATTTTCATTCCTTATTTTCACTTTTGAAATTATTCCTTGATTTCTGCTGAAATTATCTTCACTGTAGAAGTTGCCACATATCAAGTTTGCAGATTTCAATGGTATGTGAGCCTGTATGGTTCTTTCTCAGTCAGACCTGTCTTTTGAAGACAGGAGAACTATATGACAGGTAGTATTAGTTTGCCAAATTAATTATTTTTGTGTAACCTGAATGGCTCCACAGAAGGCTACAAGAAAATAGGAAGCCAGTCACAAGTGTAAAATCCAGTCACCATCTATTGTTTTTTTAATTCTGCAAACAACTTTTGCTAAAAAAGAAATGTACTGCAATCATGACTATTCACTGCAGCTATTTAAAGTACTTTTATTTATATGGGAGCAAAACCATTCCTTTAACCACTGTCCTCTCTACAGCATGACTTCAGAGATCCCAGCTGCAAAAACACTCCAGCCTTCATCTCCAGTGTGCTGATAGATATAATTTCCACAAGAAGTATTTCCTAGTTTCTTCACTTAGAATTCTAAGTGTTTGGTGGTGATATTCAGAGTATTCCTCATTGCTAAACAGAATAATTTCCCAAATCAAATGGTATGAAACAAGTTTTAGAACCTCTACTAATGAAACCTTCATTTATCAGTTTCTATAGGGAAGAAAAAAATATCACGAAGTTAAAGGTAGAAAACTTTTAGACTAGTGCTTATATAAGTTACAGCCAACCTGTTCTAGATCATAAAGAGTCTCCAAAATCGTTTTACATATTCTTTTTAAATGAAACTTTATGCATAAACTAATGCACTTGTCAGTTCAGACTGCTATGGCATGACTGCTTAGCAAATTTTCATTAAAAATCATTAGTTTATCAATGATTCTTTTTTTTCCTTTCCAACAAAAGAAGAACTGTTTAAAAGTTTTGTGTTAAAAATAAAGCAGAACACATTGCTTTGTACTTACTTTTCTTTACCTCTACACCAATAACAGTTACTTAAACATTACTCACTGTTAAGAAACTTCAGACATAATGGAAGTTCCACTGGTTATGGATGTTGCTGATTCTACTACTAGAGGAGGAACTGCTGGCCTATCCTAAAACCAAATGCCATGTCTCCCAATTTAGGGAACCTGCAGCAGCCAGTATATGGTAATTGTGAAGACAGAAAAAGGAATTTTGCATTATAAACTCTTTCTTTCTCATGGTTGATCAGTATTATGCAAATGAGTTTCTTTTATAAAGAAATTATATAAAGTAAATAAATCTATGTAAGCATGAGGTCTGCCCCTTCTTTAAAGCAATATAAAAAGAGCTGCTGAATTCATTGAAGTTTACATTTCACACAGGACATAGTTATACAGTGATGACCAAGAAGGTGAAGTAATGTTACACCAGGTAAATGCACACCGTCCCTTAAAGGACACTCAGGACCCGAATTTTAACCTACCCCATCATTTCAGCTATGCAAAATATAATTAACACCAAAACTTTTAGGACCAAAAGGACTTCTTACCTTCCATCATCAGGATTACAGCATGCTAACTTCCCAGCTTTTTTACTTTATTTCTTCACTCCTATTAATTCTCCAATTTTTTTCTCTTGCTCTTTATTATACTGCACAGCTTTCAGACTGAGGCTTGAAAAATGTTAGTTATTTTTACAGAACAGCATGTGTAAATACACACAAGTATCAAAATGCCACAATGCTCTACAATTCTGGGTTGCAAAAACCACCTCATTCCCCACATGTGAGATCTTTACATATAAAAGGCTCATCAAAACTGACTGATCTCAGCTGTGCTTATACAATTGACTCTAGAAGAATAAGCAGAAGAGAAAGTATAAACCCACAGAGTAACAGAAGAGAGAAGGAAATCACTTTTCATAGAGCAAAAGAAAAGTAATTTGGATGAAAGATGAAGAAATAATTTCCTAGCAAGGTCACATTATTTCTTTACTTTTAAAAGCATCTTTACACAAATTTTGAAATAGTAGATGAGTTTCTTCATAAAGAAGTCAGAAATAAACAAAAGAGACAAAAAAATTCAAGTTAAACAAAAAGTTTCTATAAACTCTGAGTTATAAATCAACTCTAAATAATCTCTAAAAGCCTACATCATTGTGAGGCATCATATGCAGCTTTTTTGCAAATGATAATTCACATATCTTCTGGTAATTATATGCCACATAAATATTTCATGCCACAATAATTATGCAATTCCTCTTGGTCTCATCATGATTGCTATGTATATAACTATAATTTTTCTGCACTCCGTAGGCTAATTTGAACAACCCAGCATGCCTTGATCAGCATAGAAAATAGGTGTGTCTTGTATATATGTATGATGTATATACATTTCCTCTTAAAATAGACAAGCTTATATTATCACATCTGTTACTAGCTAGGTTTCTGAACAATGCAGAAATCCATGCTATTATTTCATCACAGTGTACTCTCTGTTTTGTCAAGCACTGCTCTTGAAAAATATGTACTTGAATATTACAGAAGTTTTGTGGTCAGTACATCACACATGAAGTAGATGAATTCCCATAGAAAGATTTCACTATTTTCTTAATTTCTAATGGGAGTCACAGAGGTGCCCTTTTCTTTGTCTTTCACAAACAATTAACCTTTCGCCATGTATGCGACTGGCTGAGAGCAATCCTAAGTGGCTCAGAAAATAATTTACAACAGAAACTGTACAAAGTTAATTAGTATTAGTCTAAGAAGGTTATTCATATATTAACAAATAGAGAAAAGTTGTCAGCATGACCCTCATGGAACTTCAAGGTACAGCTGAGTTTTGTTGTCATCAGCTGCAGAATATAAATGCTAATCAGGCTCAAGTACAGATTCAGGTCTTGTAGCCATGGTAATTTTAAGTCTAGGTGTTACATCTTCTGAGGGTACGGTCTAGCACAATCCTGCAAATAAATAAATCTATGCTATTACTCACTTTTTTTATTGGAAAAATAAAACTAGCAAACACCCCACCCCCCTCCAAATCAGGAATACTGTTTTTCCACTTTAACTGAAAACCTTGGCTCTTATTCTCAGGATATTAGGTTTTTAGATATTTTTTTTTTCTGCCTTAAAGTAAATACTCTATATTTATTTATTAATAGCATGTATATTTCCAGATGCAGAATCAGGGCATGGAGAACAGAGTGTAAATTTTAAGTTTGATGATCTAGAAAGAGAGCTGCCAGCATGCTTATTAAACTATCTGAAGTGCACACCATTAGTTTTCCAAGTATCTGCACTGGTTGCCATTGAAAGCTAGCAAAGCTAGCCATTTATTAACAGTTATTTGATACTTTCTGTCAGTACCATTGACAAGTGTGACCATCAGGAGTCAGTCTGTTATAGAATCATAGAATGGTTTAGGTTGGAAGGGACCTCAAAGATCATCTAGTTCCAATCCCTCACGACAGGCAGGGACACCTCCCACTAGTACAGGTCACTCAAGGCCTTATTCGACCTGGTCTTGAACACCTCCAGGGAGGGAGCAGCCACAACCTCTCTGGGCAACCTGTGCCAGTGTCTCACCACCCAAACTGTACAAAACTTCTTCCTAACATCTAGTTTAAACCTCCTCTCTTCCAGTTTAAACCCATTACTCCTCATTCTGTTACTGCAAGACCTTCTAAATAGTCCCCTCCCCAGCCTCCCCTTCAGATACCAGGAGGCCACTTATATGGAATCTTTTTATACCCTTGCATGCCTATTAAATTTAAATGGCAATCTCACTTATAAAATAGACTAACATTCTCCATTTGGACATATATACTTTAGTAAGTTGTTGACTAATTAAACACAGTCATAAAATTGAGCTCAAACAGCCTACTATCTTCCTGGGCTCCATCCAAAATACTGCCTATTGGGGCATCCTATTTAAGGAGGGACCTGTTCTGGTGTCATGTGGAACCACTTGGCTCTTACACATTGTCGTGGTAGCCCTAAGCAGGCCATATTAGGCTTGCCCAGATATGTTTTTCTGCTCTCCTTCCTTCTGTTTTGGGGAGAGCAACCGCGGGAAAAGGGACAAAGAGCCTGGAGCCACTAAGTCTGGAGTCTGTGGCCTGCCCAACAACTGCGGTAAACAAGGTGCACATGGTTGCCTTGTGCAAGGCTGTGTTCTGCCCAAAAAAGGGTAAAGCAAGCCTATGGCTTCACCCAATATGGCCAAATCTTGGCTAACTGCCATTTGATTGGCTATCTTCTGTCCAAAGGCCCATTAGTGTCANTACACATGCACACAGTTTATTTGAAAAGACTGAGACAGCAGCTGGTCTCCCAAGTATGGCCAGGTCCTGATGGGTATTCAATCACAGCCATGATACCTCCACCCACAGAGCCACACTGCTAAACGTTGTGAAGGTGCCAGCCATGTGCTGCAAGGCTGAAAGATCAATACTAAAACTCCTTGTTTCTGGGGGTGGGAAAATAAGAAAGAAGAAAAGTACCCTCTGCATAGCCTGCTCCCATCCTGACACCTTGGTGTGGCTGCAGACTGAGGCAGCCACCAGAGCACTGAGAGTCAGTGGAGAACACAGCAAGGCAGGGCAACCCTTACCCCACCCATGACCCCAGAGCCCACCAGCTGGGCTCAGAAATAGCCCACGGCCAGCCAAGCCTCACCAGGAGCCTTGTCAGTGGGCAGGCGGTGGTGACAGAACAAGCTCGGAGGCTGGTTGTAACTGATATAAAGCTTCAAGTAAGGAAGATAACTTGAACAAGTCTAAGTTAGGAAACACTGGGTCAGTGGTATTAATCGTTACAACTTACCACCACAATTTTAAAAACAAAAGTGACTATCTGCCTGAAAAGGCTTTTTGTTCTTGGAGTGGAGGTTTATTCAGCAGAGGTCTTCAGCCCATGCTGCAAAGCAGGTCAGCACGGATGATCCCAATACCCCCTTTCAGTTTTGTAATCCATTGGTCTACACAGTCTAATTAAACTTAGGCATATGATGAAGCAAATTTGGGCACCTGGCCAAACCATCTCTGCTCTGCAGAGTGCCATGTGAATTACAGTTATCTCGTGAACGATTCCTCGTCGCTGATTGAAGAGCCTCTTAAACTCTTTCTGCAACTGACTTCATATGTCAAAATCATTTATATTATAGTTTGAATAACGCCTACTATAAACATTGTCAAGCTGAGTCAGTATCTCTGTGGTTGTTCGTTACTGTAAAGGAAAAAAAAAAATCTGATCCCTGGTTACAGAAAAACTCAAAAGATCTGCCATATTAAATCATTGCTTTAGAGAAAGAATTAATCTCTTTTTAAAAATACTGAACTCTTGGAGACTTCTGGCTCTCCCGAGGTTTTAAAAGACTGAGTATAATAAGGATTTTTTTTTCTCCTTTTCCCAGTTTTAAACTTAAGGGGAAAACATAGTTTTGAAAGTTAAATTCCAATTTTAGTATGAGAATTACACTGCACTAAAATGTAAAAACCAAATTAACAGGAAGGCAATATACAAAGAAAGGAAAATTCAATATAAAAGATACCCTTTTTTTTTTTTCCAAATTGAGTGAATAATGGTAGATCATCAGAATACAGACCATGTGGGAGAATGATGGTTTGAAATATAGGAAAAGGATAAAAGTAGCTCTTCCATATGCAGCTGCAGATTGGAAGTGTTTGCATCCAATTTTTTTTTTTTTTTTGGCTATAAAACTGCTTCTTTGCTGCTAACTTCTAGAAGAATATGAACATTTTAGCAGTAAAAGTAAATGTTTCATCACTTTGAGATACTTTAATGAACCTCCAAAATAGCAACCTGCTCTGAACTCAGTGTAATTAGATGTTTTTCTAGTTTCATATAGTAGTTTCTTTCCTGAAACCAGTATACCAATAGCAGAACTGATTAGTTGCAAAAATTACATTTATGAGCAATAGGTTGGAAGAATTAAGGGATATCTATTCAGGTTTCTATATACATAATTCAGGGGCCAATTAACGATCTGCTGTAAGTCAGCATAAGAAGTGTCACTGATTTGAGTGGTTTCAACACCAGTCCTAAGAATCTAATCCTTCCGTTTACAATCTGTGCTTTGACTTCCCATCTCCTTGCAAGTGCCCTGCTCAGACCTGTGAAATAAATGAGGCATTGCATATGTCCATACATTTTAAGATGAAGTATCACTTCCTAATTTATGGGGTTTATTGATTTCTATAGGTGCTTGCTTTGACACCTGCTTTTTTTTTTTTTTTTTTCTGGTTTTCTGAGCAATACATCATTGCAGATTACAGCTGAATATGTTATGTACTGATCTAGGGATTTAGCAAGGGTTTTAAGCTTTCCTAACATTTCACACTTGCTTTTTAACACTCTGTCATACCTTTATTTTATCCCCAAGCAAATATATGTTGGATATCAATTCCTTCTACAGTAGCAGAAAAGCAGAGAATTATTCATTTAAATATTAAAAAATCTCAAGGAAATAACCATGTGTTATTTCCTGACAAAATCACAGTAGTGCTCTGGACTACATTGCTAATACTTAGGAATATTTTTGTGATGTCAACACAAATACTTTAAAATATTTATTAAAATACTCAAACATGCTACAGATTGTTTTGTTCCACTACATTCCATCTCTCAATTCATTCACATCCAGTGGAATTAGATGCAAGGGAGATATGTGACAGGCTTTCTAAATTACCTGTCAGAATGAGGGAAGGAGACGTTTGAGAAAGAGCAAAAGACATGACAGGACATGACTAGGGTGTGTGCTATAGTCCTTGGAAGAAGATTGAGGCCAAGCTACCAAAGTAATGATCTGGATTAAATATACATTAATGTCACAAAGAAGTCTCTGTCTCCTTATCTGATTAAATCAGGGCACAAAGGTAGCAATAGAGAAGAGCTGTTTAGGAGTAAGTCAGCTAAAATCTATTGGGAGTCACAGAATCAGCTGCATAAAAAGATAGAATGGTAAAAATTTAAGAACAAATTTTTCTTTAATTTTAAGCATCTTACAAAACGGATTTCATAATGAGTATTTTCTTCAACCCATTACAACAAAGGCAATGCTTTTTTATGTACACACTTAGGATACAGCATATGTTGCAAAATCTACCCTTAGCACATTATTGTAGAAAATTCACTGAAGAAACACTGAAAAGTAAACGGATGTGCAGTTAATACTAGGTGCATGTGAAGGGAATCTACAACTTTGGTAGAGCTTGACAGAAGTTACTTCCAACTTCTACTTCATCTTCCCTAAGCAAGCCCTCATCTAAAGAGACCTTTAGCTGGAATTTCAGTTCCCAGCTGGAGTTTTTTGTGGATTTACTAAAATCTGCCAGTTTAAAGGAAATTAGGTATTGTAAAGACTATGCTATTAATCAGGTTTATTTAAAATCTGTGACTCAGTTAATTTCTTATTTGTGGTAACAAAATTATTCTTTTCACTTATTGTGACCCTTCATTTCTCCCTAGCTGTTTTAACATACTGGCTTTTTATTCCTCCCTAAGGCCTTAGACAAGCTGAACTTAATCTTAAAATGTTGCCAAAATGGAATTCATTGTGATATTTTTTAAAGTAATATAAACACGTGGATGATTTAGGAAAACAAAGCTCCAAGATTTCCATTGATAACAACACACAGATATGGGAACATCACGCAAAAGGTTATAGGCAGAATGTCAGGTGTCATTTAAACAAGCAATTTATTCCCTGTTCTTTATTTAATGCAAGACATTTGCCAAGAAGGCACTCATATTCTGAAGTACTGCAAGAGGGCTAGTTTGTCCACCTTTTTCAAAGAACTGGAGCATGCATACTTATTGCCTGACAGTATTTGTACCTCTCTGGTATTCTCTTTCCATCCATCATTATCATCAGTTCATTGCCTCCCTTCAAATATGAATAAGCACATCTCTTGTCTGTTAGCCAAGAAAAAGTCACTGTACAATGTATTCAGAGTGATTTATGATCCAAAAAGCAAAACAGAGGCACTGAATAGCCAAATACACATACATGCGGCAATATAATTTAATCAATTATGTTATCCACTTTAATGAAACATTTGTGAACTACATTCTATTTGCATATAGATTTAGAAGGTGGAAGAGATGGTAAAAGCTCGAAGAGCCTTAGATAAAGTTTTAAAATAACCATTACTACCAAGTGCTCATTCACTGTTACAGGATATATTTTTTTCATCTAGCAGTGGTTTTGCCATGGTCTAATACACTGGACAGTAATGAGACTATAAAAACATTACTCTCCAGGGTCTTACTCTACCCAAGTTCATTGTAATGGAATGTGAACACAGAAAGGAAAATGGGAGGTACCTCCGAGGTACATTGTCATCTCTCATTTAAATGTGCTCTAAGGAATCATCACACTAAATAATCAAGAGGACTACTTAGGAGAAGCCAGCACTGCTTTCAGAGAAAAGAAATGTTATCCTAATATGGGAATATTGATGGTTTATGCATGTTCCATGCTCCCGTATGGACATTTATCAAAATGGAACAAAAGGAAAGTACTGAAAAAAGGAGAAATATGCCCAGTTCATTAGGGACTAGAATAACTAATGGCAGAACATAATTGTGGCTGTTTGAGTTAGATTCCTACCTCAGACATAAAAAAAAAAATTCAAAACAGAGAAACTTGGAGGTGGAAGCTCTAAGGTGAACATTCTGGGGATAGGCCATAGAATGGCAACAATGGATAAGTTAATATAATCTCATTGGAGCATCAAAAGCTTTATGTCTGGAAGCACAGCTTGTACTTTGCCCTTGCTGCTTCCGCTGCTTCACCTGTGCCTGCTGCTATCTTCCTCTGCCGCTGATTTGGCTGCTGCTGCTGCTTTTGCTGCTTTCGCCACCACTTGACCCCTTCCCCATCTTCCTTCAGGTTATTATATTCTTGTAGTAGTTGTATTTTCCCCTACACTGTTATATTTAGTTTAAGAAATATAATTTTTTTTTTCCTGACTTCACAAAAACAACACATGTTGTGGTAAGTTTATCCTACCAGGGGAGGGATCCACCCTAACCTGGTGCAATAATGCAACCCCATCTTATCGTAACTCCGTTCATATTTACTTCTCTAATTATTGTACAGCAAATCCTACATCTAAAGTAAAACATAAACTCCAAGTTATAAAATACATTATTAAAGGAGAACAATATTCTGGCATTTTTAATGTTGACTTTTCCCATGTTGACTTTTCCCCTGCTTTATAGAATTTTGGTAAAACAGAAGCATCAAATTGAATCATTTAGTTTGTTGCAGCTGTCTTTCATTGTTTTTTTATTGCATTGATGTGTCATGAAAGCTTGCAGCTGTCTTTCACTGGTTTTTATTGCATTGATGTGCCATGAAAGCTTCTACTACTTGTTTATATTAGAAAGCACTTGTAAGTTTGGTGATAGTTGAAAGTTTAACATCTCTCACTGTCTGCATTTGAAAGCAAACCGCTGCTTCCATGTGTTTGTCTTTCTGCTTTTGAGTGTAATCCACTGCCAAAGCAGGCTAATGATACATTCTTTATAGGGAATAAGTGGGTCCAATGATGAACCCGTGTAAAATAGCTGTATGGGGTCTTTCCTCACAATAAAGAATGCCTAAGACAACTCCTGAGTGCTCGGCACAGACTAGAGGCAACATGAAGGAGGCACTGTCTCTCCACATTTCTATTCCCATAGCAGTGCAACATTGATGGGCACATATCTTATCTTGCTGGAGTAGAAAAAGGCATAGTAAAGAGTGATTTTTGTCCTTGGCTTGTTTATAGATCAGCATGGTGGTATGTGACCTTGGCAAGGATGCAGCCATACTCTTGGAAAGTTTATTGTTGTTGCAGATGCTGGCTACTTGATCAATGTGTTGGTCCCACAGAAAGGTGGCAGGGATGCAAGTATGAAACGTGTTGATTTTGGGAAAGAATTATTACTTACCAATCAAAAATAAGCTTACAAAGTTTTGCATGATTACTTAACTGCAAGTGACACATCTGCAAAAAACGATACTTTCAAATGCTTTAGAAGGGATCTAACTGATGTCTTACAAATCTGTGAAAACAAGCACAGTACACTTGTGTGAATCCTTTTTCAGAATAAAGCCCATCATACCTGCGCTGAATACAGAACTGAGAAAGCAGCACATTTGGAACCTTAATACTTGCCAGCTTGCACTATGTTTTGTGTAAAACTGGAAGGGCTATTTTAACATTTACAAATGTAAGATTTTTATGTATTTGTATGGTTGGCAGTGATTTTTTTTTTCTGTATTCTAATAAAATAAAAACAAAGAAAAATCAAAAAGGCAAACCTCCCCCAGCAGATACCGATTCTGTGGTTTTGTCATTTTTTAGGATTACACTGATGAAACATTAATTTTAAATGGTCCTCAATACATCTAAGTACAGTCTATGAGAAGACCTGTAAGTAACTAATCCTCTTTATTAATTTCATTGAAACTACGGTATAGTAGTTGCTCATTAACATCCTAGAAGATTCATAACCTGTAAAAACTAAGATTTTTCCAGCCTGCAAATTTTCTTGTACCTCTTATACAAGTGCCTAGTGAACAGAGCTCAGAACACAAAAGGACTGAGGTTATGATGAGGCAACTGTTCTGTTTCTTCATCAGTTGAAAATAATATGCTGCCTTATGTTCTTGGCTTTAAAAGTTGTGCAAACAAAAGCTAACCAACTTGCCACCTTTCACATTTTAAATACAGTCTATAAGAACCACAGTCCTATGGAAAAAAACCAAAACAACAAAAAAAAAAAAACCCAACCAAATTAATGTAAATTTAAAATATGCTGTTGATACAAATGAAGGGATGTAGTACATTCATGATTTCAGCATTTGCTGTTGGTGTAATATGAAGAAATAGAACATTCTGCCACTTTTTTTTAAGTAAGAAAGCTCTTCACAGACCTTAGAGAATCATGTTTTATGCATACAATAAATAATGCAGAAAATGCAGAAAATCCTTTTCCATAACTAGAGGTAAATTGTGTAATGTTTATTAATTTCTTGGATCCCGTTTTAACCAGTCTCATATTCAGAATGGAGAGTTCTTTTGAGCCTATGCTGACTTTGTGATATGACATTTTTGTGTTAAAAGAGGTTAAGAGGATTTTTGTGAGCACATGGGGGATGTGGCAATACCTAAATCATGTACCTAAATCTCATCCCATACTGGAACAGAACTCCCCAGCCGTGCTGCCTGTTGCAGCACTGTAAAGAAGACAGCCTTGCTCCTTGGTCAAAGGAGATCTGGAAAATCATAACCATTGCTTTGATTCCCTATAGGCCTTTCATTTACTTCAGACTTTCATGTGTATTTATCTATGTAGCAACTCGTTTTCTTCAAGCCTGATTTCTATAGCAGTATTTTAAAAACTTTTATCCCTCCAGCTCTTCTATGTCCATTTTCCATTGCTGTAAGAGACATAAGACAGCCCTTCATCTTGGCCTTCATCTCTCCCAGGAGAGAGCATCTTCTTGTGAATTTTGTTACTGCCTTGCTCCCCACATTCCCTTTGCTTCTTGGACTTCACTCCCCTGTCTGTTTTCTCAGACTTTTTTATTTTAAAGACTGTCAAACAACGTTTCTGACATATTCTATGGATTCACAGTGATTGAGTTGTGTTTTACATCTCTACAGCAGTCGTGAACATCTGCTATTCAACACTCACTCCCATGTTTCCTGCCAAGTGTAAATATCTCTTTAAGGAAGTCCCCCCAGATTCAAAGAATGCAAATTCTGTTAAGTAGTATTAAAAAAGTGATCATGTGGCTACAGACTTGTTTCCCCCTGCTGAAAAATCACAGTAGTAATTTATAAACTTTATTGTTGATAATTTTTTTTATGCTTTCTAAATTTTCGTCAAATGTTTTTGACAAAAACATTTTGCTTTGCTGTTGAAACACTCAATCAAACAAATCTCCCCAACTGTGTAAGCTTTTCATTAGTTGTCTTGCATTCCAGGGCAATATCTCCTTTAAATCTGCTATGAATTATTTCAGAATTATGTGACCAAGCAAAGATAAAAATTTTAAAATACTTCAAATTCTCTATCCACTTCTTTGTATTCTTTCGGTCATCATCGCACCACAGGACTCTAATGAGATTTCTTTTTTTTCCCCCCTTCACTGCCTATATTAGTCGGGACCAGCTGTAATTTGCAGACCAGTGGTCAATTTCTGACCTTGGGCTGTTGTGGGATTTTTAATTTACTGCAGAGCATAAGCTCAGTTCTGATGTTCCTCAGAGCATTCTATTCTCTGCCCAGCACTGTTCCTAATCTGTGTGCTGACACTTAGAGGCCATATTCTTTGGCAATGTTAGCACACCCCTGCATGGATATTGACACTCAACTGTATCTTTCTTTCCACACCTTCCCTCCCTCAGGCATTTTTATTGTTCTTACATAGTTTGTCTGATGTCTACTACTGAATATGTTATTACATTTTCCAACCAAATTGAACACCAATAAAAAAGGAAGTAATTCTTCCTGGCAAAGGCTGTTTAGCTGTTATTTTTCTCTTTATTATATAACCATTTCTGTATCTAACATTCAGTCCAAATATCAAAAAAGAGAACATACATATCTGCATGCATATCTGGTGAACAATATTTAAAGCTTATGTTTAGTCCAGCAATCTATTTTTATTTCAACTAAGACAAACCACTCTTATTGTCTGGATATCAACACCTTGGGCTGTGGTTTTATTTCTTACAGCAAGATAGCTGTGAAGCTGTCCATATCTCCAAATCTATGTTTTGGCAAATTGGATTCTCCGAAAAAACACTGTTGCCTGCTCCTTCTTGGTAATTTTCTAAACTGTTTCTGTTCAACAGTAGAGTTTGTCTCTGTAGAGAAGAGACCTGGGAAATCTATCTGCATGCTGACTTTTTAGAATGGAGTACAGAATAAACGACAAGTCCCAGGAAAGACTGACAGAGGCAAATAATGGGTTGAAAGTAGATATTCCTGCTAGAGCACTGGCAATACAGATGGAGAAACCATGTAGTGCAAAGAATTACAACGTAGCAACGTTTGGAAGCAATTTACCACAGGTTTTAAGTGCTTCATCTATTCATTGTTAGTGTTTATCTTGATTTTTCATCATGTCTTTGGTCAGTCCATTCTGTTGCAGGTGACTAAATGTGTTAAAGAGTTGCGAGACTTACTTCAGTTGACATCTGTATGGATGACTGATTTCATGGAGTGAAAAGAGTACCATTGGTATTAGCAGTATCACTAAGAACAGTAGACTGATAAATTTGATGCAAATGATTTAAAGATATTTTGTCTACAGCATTCTTCCATTGCAATCTTTGGCCTGGAAAGAAATTTGAACATGCTGGAAGACCGAAGATAAGGTGACATGAAAGAACCACACTGATGTAAAAAGCTTAAGAGCTATTCAAAGGTAATGTGGGGGCTGAGTACAAAGGGATCATATGGGTTCTAGCACAGAAGAATTACAGAAGCTGAAATCTCCTTCCTGAGTGTGATGGTTTGGGNGGCTTCTCAATCTTTTGGACTACTTCATAATGAAGTACTGATAGCATTGTGCACAGCACAGAACAGCATTTATTCTCTAGCAAATAAACATTAGCAGTTTAAGTCACTTAAACAAACCAACCATCAGTAACACAAACATTAGTCTGACTTGTTTAACAGTAGATTGTAACAAATTTCTTCTCATAAACTCAAGAAGGGGGAAAGAGAAATATTTAAACTGAACCCCCTCCCCCACACCCCCTACATTTCCATAAGTTTCTTACCTTTTTAGATATAAGTTCAAATACATATTTCTTCATACTTAACAGTTTGTTAAAATCCTTTGTGCTTTCTGTGAGCTGACAAGGAATGAATGGGGAGTTGTCAAGAAAATCTATGAAGTACTCTTGGTGCTTCCCTTTTCAATGACAGCAAACAGATGCAGAACAATGGTGTTTCAAGACTTTCACCTCTAACTCCATTGTTCCACTTTGTCTAAGCTCCTGAAATCGATTGCACAAATGAATTTGAAAACAGGATACCTAAATCAGGAAAGAAGAAAGAAAAAACAAACAAACAAACCCTACAAAAACAGCAAAACCCCAAGCTTTAGATTTTATGAGGGATATATTTTAGATTTTATAAGATTAGATTAGGTATTATAAGTGCTGGCACGGCCCTTAGAATTATAAAGCTACTGTCCATTTCCCATTTTTTCATTAGTGCAGCACTTTGAAAATATAGTTATATTCTTCTGTTGATGCTACAGTCTTCTTTATCATCCACATGTGTAAATACCACTTGTGTCAAGTTCTGTGACTATGATTTTCATTCTAGAAAGCCATAAAATACAGCCAGCTCCAAAAATATCAAAAATTGCAATGTCATCACCATCACAAAAATTCTGCTGTAGAGGAGCACACTTATGTTCATACTATGTTAAAGCATCTCAGAACTACAGATAATGATTGCAGCAGCTTGTCAGTGACTGGCTTCAGCAAAAGACATCTGGATGGGACATGACATAATAATTTCCTCTGCCATCTCAAAAATACTTGCAGCTGAGTTTTTCCTCTTCAGCATAAGAAAGTAGTTGAATGCTTCTAACACAATAGATTATCAACGTCCAACTTATGTATTCCATACAGTATCTGAGCATATTGCATACCACATGAACTCCACAGTTTACATTTACCAACAGATGTTTTTCTTTCTGGAGCAGATGGTACATTGAGTGCACCATGACATAATTCACATTTGCATTATCAGTCATGAATGTTAATGCATTCCATAAAGTGAGTTTTGTGTTTTCATAAGATCATTTTAATAGCCATAGTATCTTGGGGGGGAAAAAAAAATCAGTTAGATAACACAGTCAGGGAACCCAATTATTCATTTATTTTAAAATGTATTTATTTTTAAAAAGGTAAGATACATCAAAAACCAATAATTAAAAGGGGGGAGAGCAGGACAGGAGAGATCGGACTTTGTTATTACCTTTTTTTTGTTCTGTGCATACTTATTCTGTTTCCAGTTGTCAAATATTCAACTTCAAAAAGGAATTTTAAAAAAATTGTTGATTTTCTAAGCTATAATTCTGACTAACTCATTCCCAGAAACAAAACTTGATAAACTTCATTCGTGAATAAAGTGAAATAATTGCAAGTTGAACAATATGTTGCCAGATAAATTTAGTAGCTTCACTGATTTGGGGCACTATGATAGTGCTGCTAAATGAAAAATAAATTCCAAATTGGTTTTAGTTTATTCTCAACTTACATTGTTTTTCAATTATTTTGGGGTCCAGGAATCTAGACTGCCTCTAGGAAGTATCTGGAACACCCTGCTAAATAACTTCCTAAAAGAGGTAGATTGAATAGTCCCAACAGTATTTTCTTTTTACAGTACCCAAAGCATAATACTAATAATACTTTCCCAATTGGCTTTGTATGAAGATTGAAAGTTAAAAATAGAACTTTTGCATTCTACAATAAAATATCCATATAAAAGCAAGGATATGAATCACATACTTAAAGCTAAGAGTTTCAGGCTTAAATTTCTGTTCCCTTAGAAATCATTATCAGCATAATCATTTGAGATGTTATCTTCATCTGCTTTTAAATATACCATTTGCAGTGAAATTCAACTAATACTCAGTATTATATAGCTGTTTGCATGATGTTTTTTAAGAGATACAAAGGCAAAATAGATTTACCCATCAACCAAAGCAAAAAAGTTTGGTGAAAAAAGGAAAATTTTGGAGGAAAAAACAAAAGCAAACAAAGACATTAGAAGTGGGTAACATAAAATGATGACGTAATTTTATTCTTCATCCACTCTGAATCACATTTAGCAGGACCTTACATGCAAACTATTATCTTTAGCTATTGATACAGATTCAATATCTTCTAAAGTAAATTTACAGTTTTCCTTCTCTGCTATTTCAATCAATATCTCCCTATACCTAATATTTTCAACAACTCTTAGCTCTTGCTAATAGTGCAATTTAGATTTTAATATCAATCCACTGAGGGCTGTCTGGTGGACAATAGGTGGTTTGTTTTTGCAAGAGTAACCCATAACAGTATTCTTTTTTATTTGAAATACCTCTGCCTATAGAATCATAGAATGGTAAGGTTGGAAGGGACCTCAAGGATCATTTAGTTCCAACTCCCTGCCATAGGCAGGGACACCTCCCACTAGTACAGGTTACTCAAGGCCTCGTCCAACCTGGCCTTGAACACCTCCAGGGAGGGAGCATCCACAACCTCCCTGGGCAACCTGTTCCAGTGCCTCACCACCCTCACTGTAAGGAACTTCCTCCTGACATCCAGTCTAAATCTTCCCTCTGCCAGTTTAAACCCATTGCCCCTAGTCCTGTCATTGCAAGACCTTGTAAATAGTCCCTCCCCAGCCTTCCTGTAGGCCCCCTTCAGATACTTAAGGCTACTATAAGGTCTCCTGCAAGCCTTCTCTTCTCCAGGCTGAAGAGCCCCAATTCTCTTAGTCTGTCCTCATAGGAGAGCTGCTCCAGCCCTCTGAAAATAGAAAATAATTTTCTTTACTGTTTTCTTACAAAGGTCATGTGTCTTTTTAACATGATTTACTTCTCAAAACAAACACTCCGCAGTTAAGCTCTGTTGAAATAACTGTCAATGCTACTTGGTTTATTGTGTTTTGTTTTCTTTCAAGGAGTTGTTGAGATTACTGAATCTGGAAGCTGGATGCTTTTGAAGATACCATTCTCCTTTAAATACCCATAATAGCAGTTTGTCACGTCTAGCCTTTAAGATATGTGCATGTCATGCTATGAGGTTTTATGTCATTTGCTTTTCTTGAACTCTGTTAATGTAATTTACCTCAGCTCTCAGGCAGGCCTTCATTATTGTTTTACAAATATTACAGCCTTATCTTTAAAGTTGTAACTCAGATCATCGTTACTCATTTTCGTTATTCTTACCCATTTGTGGCTAATTTGTCCTACCTTATACATCAAAGCTTCGTTTTGCAGGATGTAATCTGTACCCACATTATTGGGCATGAGAAATACTTGCTTCTTGAGGGATTTGCCACATCTCATTGCAGTTCTTCTGATTTCTCAGGGACTGGAGTAACTGTAATATTAAAGTCACCACCGACAGCTATGATTAGTCTTCATACCTGTCCCTCATTCTTTGTTCAGCCTTTCTTTTTAACAGCTTGTAATTCTTGATTTGCCAGTAACTTTGTACAATCATGGAACTTCAAATGTTTCTTGGACATATTTTCTGAGTTTGACTTCTAAGTTTTATGTATACTCATTTATCATTCAGTGCAGATTGTCTTAGCAGCCATCTGTCACTTAAATTGATAGTGGACTGGCCCACTCAAATACACTTTATTTCTCACCTGAGTACTTCTGAAAATCTTTCTCTGTATACACATATGTACTGGAGTGGCTTGATGCATTATTTTTAAAATATATGGTTCATTAGGCATCAAAAAGAAATTTGCTTAAAGATGCTCAATATTCCATTTTCTGGTAACATGTAGTCAAATGGAAACACTAGGCAAGCACATAAGGAAATGGGTTGTGAGCCCCTCCAAAAGAGCACTGTGTTTGACAGTGGAGTTTTTCAGATATGCAACCTCTTCCCCTTAATGATGTCAGATCTAACTGTGGGTGAGCAGTGAGGCAAAATAGGAGAGAAATATTAATATTCCTTCTCTAATTCTAATATTGCCCAAACAGATATTGGTATTTGGCTTCTTTTTAGTGATGAAGGATTCAGATCATATCATCTATCATTTGTCAAAAACCCTGAAACAGCTTCAGGCCTGCAACTACTCTGGAAGGGTTTCCAGAACAGCTACTTCCCACTCACATGATGCCAAAAATCTCCAAATTTCTATCAGCCTTTAAAAGACTTAGAGGCAGAGCACAAAGGGCCAGAGGGAGGAAATTATATCTCCAATACCATAAGTTTAGTTTAAGACATAGAAAACCAACTCATACATCATTAATAAGGTTTAAACCAGAACACAGAGATTTGAGGATCACTGGAAGCAGTGATCTTGCCATGCTGTTCAGCATTTTCTCTGATCTTTTCTGTTTCAGAGGTATGCAAAAGCAAAAGTTCCCAGCCGTTGCATATTGTATGTGGGATTCACAGAATACACAAATGGAAGTCATGGGACCATATGCTCTTTCAGTCTATCCTTAGGCCACCAAAATTGAATGCTTTCAGAGTTGTATCATCAGCAATAGTTTCTAACTGCAGAAACACTCCTACTTAACCATGCAACTACATAATCTTGTGAAGCTCCATTTCTGAAACCAGATAAATTACTCAGCCTCTCTACCCATCTGAAGGTGATTCCAAATCATCTCTCTTTTAGTGGCTAGAATTACATGAAGATTACTATTTTATCTTTGAAGTCTTGGGAGAAGGTTTTTATTATTTGCTCTTTTTTCTCCCAATGTTGCAATCACCAATTTCTTGAACATAATCTACACATTCCCTGTCAGAGAAATCACCTACTCTTTGAAAATGGAGACTTTTCTTCCTTATCTCAATGTATAGCTTCCTGAAAAGAAAGACACTGAAGTTGATGCAAAACTGGAGGGGACAGAGGGAGTTATCTAGGGTTAGTCACACAGGCAGGAACAGCTATGGTTGCAACCCCAGCAAAAGCTGTTAGCAAAAGAAAGGTGGCAACCCAGACAGTGGCCGCACCTGAACAGGTAGGTGTCCAGGTCCCTGGCTGCAAGGAGAGCTAAACCTTTCACTTGCAATGGCAGACTGCAGAGACAACACCTTTACTAGCTGTAAACTAGAAACCATCTTCTCAGCCTAGTGGCTGAGCTGAAAGAGGTCAAAAGGGTGAGGAATATAAGGGAGTGTGAGAGGGAGGGAGACTGCAGGAAGGCTTGACATATATACAGATAGAGATTAGTCAATTTACTGTTCTGAAGGTCTGGCTCACCTATAGTTATACACATGATACTTTAATGGATGTGGCCCCTACTGGGCTCTTAAAGGCAAAGCTAGTAACATTGTCTCCTAACTGGACTGACAGCCATACTAGTAGAAGCTTAACCTCCATAGAAGGTTTTCAGAATTTCCTGTCTTCATTTGTTCATGTGACTTCAATTAACCTTTTAGACCCAGGACTTGATTATTTTAACTGCAGTTGCTGAAGGAAACTCTATCACAGAAAGAATAAATTTCATACTAAGGAATGGCATCACCTGAAAATTCCAAACAATTCTGACCATAAACTATAGAAAACACAATTCATTTGGGGATTGTAAGGCATGCAGAATTTGGGGGTTGGTTTTTTTTTAAAGTTCTGGGGTTATTGAGGTACAGTAGCAGCAGTTTTCAGGTTTCTGATTTTCAGAAAATCTGTGTGGCTTTAACTTTTCAATGCCAGCTATGTGAATTTATAGATCTGTAGTGTAGATTCAATTTAGTATATTACACCACCTGGATACACTGATGACTTCAAGTACATTGTTTTGAACCAATCTGAACATGACTTGTTTTCACCTTCAGAAGTTTACAGCAAAGCATTTGAATTTGTTTGGGTTTTAACACCTATATTGTGCTGCCTAACATGGTGTGTTATACCATATTTGCCACTGTAAAACATTATTTGGGGTATTTGGCAAACCAAAAGTCACCACAAAAGGTGAAAGAAATGTGATGGGTTTATTCTTAAATTTTGCCTATTCTTTCTTTCTACTTTTTTTTCCCCCAGACACAGTCACTGATCCATTTTAAGAGAGTTTATACATATATATGGTTATAAACCCAATGGTCTTTCTCATACTGCTTGCCAAATTGCCATAGTGTAGAAGCAAGAGAGAAGGGACAGACATTTTAAAAACCACCCCAAGGCTGAATTAGTTTGATATGATTTGTTTCCAAAGAACAAGGTACCAATAAATTATTTCCTTTAGCTGCCTTAAAAATAAAGTCTATGAATCACTCTAATAATTTAGGAGATATTAAATGCACTGATCTGAAATTCTTCTTCCCCTCCTCTTATTATGTGCAGAGGCATGTTCTTTTTACAAATGCTTTCCCTTTCCCAGGCCTCACCTGTCCTTCATGAGTTCAGAAGCATCATTACTATTGATTCCAACTCTTCTACCGGACTGTACAGAGTTTGCAGTGTGCTCAAGGTTCCAGATATGCCTAGCTGCTAAACATTCAGATTCAGCTCAAATATTTGGTATTATTCATGTATTTTCATAGCTGGCAGTATTTTAAGAAGCAGGTATTTGTCACAGAAATATTAAACTCCTATCACAGGCAACAGTCTCACCAGTTTCAAGTATTTCCCCAAACCTGAGCTCTATCTTGTCATTCCCATACAGAAAGTTCAAAATCTAAACCAGAAAACACTGGAAAGGATCCTGAAGAATTTAAAATCTGCTAAGAACATCAGCATATATACTGCTTCTAACTGATATATATTTCTTTTAGCTGTTATAGAAATGCACATTCTACATCTAAATCAAACTGTAAGGTAGGAAGAAAGACCACTGCTGTCAACTGCTAAATGTATACTGGCAAATCAGTTTAAGCATTCCTGTCCCATGGTTCCACATAATCCAAGCCAAGATGTGCAAAGATTTCTTCCTCACTTCCAGCTTTGAGAAAGATCCTCTGAAAAAAAAAAAAAAATTAAAATGCAGAAGTCAATAAGGGTGTTAGAAGGAAACTTTGATTGATGTTTTTTCTGTTTAAAAGGAACTAAATTTTGACAGTTCTACCCACTGTGATTGTATCCTCTGCAGAACACACTTTCATCTGTGCTGACCTTGAAATGTGAAAGCAAATTGAAAAATAATTCCAATGATGCTTGATGCTTTCAGTTCTAATCGCTAGTTTACAATTCTGTTTTGATTTATTTTTTCAAGACTTTATGCTCGAATAAACTCAAATAAAATCTACAATTCCTTTTTGTAAGGGTCAATAGCTTGACTTTCTTCATAAAATTGCTGTTTTTTAAATTAATGTAGTAAAGTTCTCTATAAATGTCTTCAAGTTGTTTCAATGGTTACACTAACTCTGTACAGCAAATCATTAAAAGCATCAAAGCTTTCCCAGTTTCTAATACTTACAGAAGACTTACCTGAAAACACAAAATATTCCATCTAGGAAAGTAAGCTGAAAAGTAGGAATTAACAATGGCAGCATTTATACAGGACAGTGTTCTTGCACAGGAATCACCCACAAGTCTACCTTTCCCAATATGACTGATACAGTACACAGCCTAATATATTTCTTTAATCACTGAAGTACAACATTAATTTCAATAGCTCCTATGGTAGAAGAATATTACAGCACTGAAACTTCACCATTTACAGGAGCTCAGAAGCAAGAAATAACTCATTTCTATTAAAAAAGAATACTTAGTATTTCAGCAATTCCTGAATCATTTGAAGTGAAGTCTCAATCAAGTGTTCAGCTCTGAGCAATCTCAAACTAGTGTCATGAAAACTTCAGGGTAAAACTTTCATAATAATCTCAACTTACCATCTACTGCAAAAGGGGAGGCACTGTCTAGAGAATTACCCACCAATGAATTCCACTGAGGCAGTAAAATCTCCAACTCATAAAATTAGGAACATTTTTGTCAGCACATGTACTTTCTCAGCTGCCAAGTGGTGCCTCCACATGTCTGACCCATGGAAAAAGGTCAGGAAGGGGAGTCCGTAACTAGATCAAAGCAGGCCTGTGATAGAGTGGAACAACAGCTAGCATCAGAAGTCCACAACTTTTTTTTTTTTTTTTTTTTTGTGCTTTGTGTTCTCCGATTCTTTCGTCCTTCACTTCCTGGTCTGGATCATGCTTCTCTGTCTCTTATTTCCACTGAGATCAAGAGATTCAGAAAGTAGGAGGCAGATTATTGGAATAAGTAGATCCTCCTTCTGGTTACTGACAGTTCACTCTCCTTTCAACTCTATTATTAGTCCCGGAGATACAGATGGGCCAAGCAGTATGGCACCATAGGAAGCGACATAATGCTATCTAAGCTGGGGTATCAGTGTAAGGAAAGCAGAAAGAATAAGCAAAACCACTACACCAAGATTGCCTTGTGCCACACCTGCTATATGCTTGTGCATCGTAAGTAAAATTCACCTCGCCAGTTGGTATGCACCGGTACTGTTATTCTCCACCAGCACCATTCTTTCCAGTGCCTGCCCGTATCTCAGTCCTGTCAGGAGCCAGTTTTGCCAAGGCATAATGAAGAAGTGAACTTGTAAAGTGAAATGTAGTGTTAATTGTCAGCTGAACTTCAAGATCCAACCATACCAGAAACTAATTTCCATTTCATTATAGAGGTATTTGAAACTTGAATGTCTGATTCCAGCTCCACGGAAAGGGCTTCCTTCTCATTCACAATGTTCAGCTCCAACAACCAAAGTAGTCAAGATGGCAGCTTTCCTAGCAGCACTTTTTCAAATCTACAAAGTAGAATGAAAGCCAGTTTGACTGGCTAGAAAGGTTATTAAGGCTAAATTGGATGGTAGTGATTAGATTCTCCTGAGTGAATAGAGACAGATGCCGTAAGTGCTCCCTTGAGCTTGGGAGGACACTACAAGGTTATGATTGTACTCTTCTAGAGTCTCACCCAGCAGAGTAGGCATTTAAAAGTAGTTCTGGCAAATATCCTCCTGTACATTATTAAGTCACTCACTTTCTTAGCCAATTTCTGCCATATAGTGAAGTAATACAGAACATTTTCACCATTTTGTCTGGCAACATTTAATTTTTAATTAGACAAACCCAATCTTACTGGGCAAACAATTAGTCAATGGTCATTATGTCAACACAAAGCAATGTGTTCTGTGTTGTTAATTAAAATTATTACAAATAATAAACTTTAAAATTATGCGTATTTCAGCAATGCCCTGTATCAGTATGTACAGTGCAATCTTCACAAATAGTGCCTTGTCATCCTCAGAAGGTACTTGGCTATTGTATTAACTCTCTGGTATTTACACTCCTCAGATGTGCATTTGCAGAACTGTCGTGTATCAATTGCATTTTACCCAAACCAAACCCACTGAAATAGTCATTAACACTGAAGTCAGTAGGCATTGTATTAAGCTCTCCTATGAAGGCAGTGGTACCTTCCATGTAGACCACAGATTTGTTACTAGAGTGCACAGTAAAAGGTATATGAAGTTATTTTCAGTTTCCCACAAAGAATTCCACTTACATAATTTTCATAATGAAACACACCATACCAGAAATGAGAGGGAATAACTTGGCCCATTGCTTGAGGGACAGATATGGTATTACTTCTTACTTAGACATCTATAGCATAAAAACAGTCTCTAGTTTTCAACAGTATTTTATCCTCCACCACAAAGTTCTCAGCATTTAGACTCTAGGACAGTGTCCCAAACAACTCCAGAGAATTGGTGGAGCATGGAAGCTGAAAACAATCACATATCCATAATGAACTAACTGTTCAAAGTTCTGTCTGTAATAGTAAAAGATTGCTTAAAAAACAAAGAAAAAAAAAGTTCCTTTTTTTCCTGAGAAGTTCAAATTCAGATTCTGGAATAAAATGAACCTATCAAAAAAATCTTGATCAGGAGAAAATGGAATTTTTTCACATAGGAGAAAAAATATGGTAAAAAAGAAGATATTGAATAGAATAAAAGGAAAGTTGATACTAGTAACTGCTCATTGGGTAACAATGCTGGGGATGTTTTGCTCCTACAGTATTTCCTGGGAGGGCAGAATTTTAGGGATCTGGGTGGGAGGGGGAAAGGGTTGGTTTTGTTGGTATTTTTTGGGGTTTGCTTGGTTGGGTTTTTTGGTTGGTTAGGTTACTAAGACAAAGACAGGATAATCCATATACCTACATTACTAGGACCCCAAACTGCATCCCATCTCTTTTGTTTTGTCACGCTTTTTCTGCAAGCAAAACCCATTTTATTTGCTTGACAGGGAAAATATCTAATACAAAATATGTGTTGCTGCAGAGCATTCTCAGTAGCTACAAGTCATGTTTCTAAATGAATCTCTGGCAGATATCTGCCAACTGCTTCAGCAATGTAATTGCTATTAATGTTAATCAGAATGTATGATTTTCCATCTTTGTCAATCTATGCAGAGCTTATACAGTAATGCAAATTTCACCACTGCATTCAGTACTGTTCTTTCTTCTTTTATTTTTTTCCCCCTTTTGCTCAAGGGAAGTAATGAAATAAGTAGTTGTGATTTTTTTTTCAGCTTCTTACTAATATTTATCAGATCCAAGACATGCTCAGTCAACATCAATCAAAATTACAAAAAACAACGCTCTGGAGCAGCTGGTATCACTCTGTTCTTATCCCATTTAATCAATTCTGTTATTTCAATGGATACAAATATTACATTTGCTGTGGCAAACACATCCATTAACTACACTTAATGTAGAACAGCTGCTATCCAAACGTTTTCTTATGTGAACAGATACTGTTTATTTTTCACTTTGGTATTAATGATCAATAATACATTTGACAAAAGAGAAGAAGAGAGCAAAAGCACAGAATTGCTTGATGATTTTCTGCCAAAGTTCAAACAGATGTTATACTACTATTGTCAATTGGTTTAATTTCAGATTTTAATATGAAGCCAGCAAAACAAAATCATTACTTGATAAAGTGGAATTCTAGTTTTAGTTATATATTTGCATTGGCCAAAAGTGCACGTTTCTTTGGTGGGGGGGAAGTGCCTGCAAAGTACCTCAGACTCCCTTTCCTCATTCATGTTTTGATTACCTTCATGTGTTTCTTTAACCTACTTGTGTGGTTCAACATAAGTAGGCTGATCCTAGGCATCAAGATAGGAAATCTTAAAATATGGTTCACAATTTGTCCAGTAAAGACATAGAAAAGATCTCAAGACATCAGAGATTACTAGAAATTACTGAGCACAAATCTGGGATTTTCATAACACGAAATATTTTGGAATTACACAAAAATTTAGGCCACTGGATATGCACTGTTGATGTTTTAAGAAACCTGTGCTTTCAGTGAGCCTAGATAATTCAACAGACTGTTGAAAAGAATCTGTTTAGACCCCCAGCCCACACTTGCTTCTGCTGTGGCCATCCATCTTCCTTCATTCCTTCCATGCTTGTCCAGGGAATAAAACACACTGCAGCGATACCAACCTCCTGACACTGCATTGAACAAAACAATATTTTGCTGAGGTTGCTCACTCAGGAGACATAGAAGCTGTTGCTTTGCCTGCAACTGCTCTGCCAGCTTTTGTTCCTGAAACCAAGTCAACTCATACTCTCCATCACTATTGACCCAGTCATCTTGAACAGAACACATTTAATCAGATTCCAAGTTGATTGATAGCCTAGTGTTTAGCACTAAGCATCTTGGTAACAACAGTGTGTTGCAAAATACCAGTTGAGTAATCTATTATAATTGAATAATACTGTAAATAACTCTGTCTGTCACCGTGGCATTTCATTAGCATTTTCCCTCTCTCAAGATGAACTTAGGAAATTAGTCAGTAGGATCACACAGATATTATCATTGATGAAATGATTTAATGGCTTTGAACCAAGAGAATCTGCTGGAGAGTGAAGTACTCCAGTTCTGTATGTACAAAATACATAAATATGAAACCCACTAACCTGAAGATGAGACACACGGTGGAAATTTGACCAAACTTTCTTTAAATCCACATCATGCTTGGTATTATCTCAGAAACTGGAATTAACTATGAAGTTTGCTAGATGATTACTGACCCAATACTGCTTTATATTCAAGAATAAACTCTCAATTGAAGTCATAGTAATATCCTCCCCTTTCAAAGATAAAAATTTTTCCTTCCATATCTCATTTTTACCACTCTTTTTATAGTGCTAAGGAGGAGTGAAGAATGGAGAATATTGGCAAGAGTATCTTGTCAACAAATTATAAAACTGTTTGATACAACTTTCCTTCTACACAAGTGTCTGGACATTTTACTAACATTTACATTTATCCTAACCTTTCCTTTGTATTCAGATGATGTTACATGCTTTAAAATTATAAACCCATATACAGGAAGGGCAGAGATTTTCTCATTGAATTTAGTCTTTTCTCACTAAGTTTTATGTGACATTTCATATGTGATACCTACTCACATCAGTTTAATTACCTTAATATTTGCTTTCCTTTTAAAAATTAAACTGGCAATAATGGAAATATGTTCATATCTAAATTTGTCATATTTCCAGTATATTGAATGACAAATATCAAGCAGCCTAAGCCCTCTCACTTTATATATGTGGAAATATTACAGTGGCAGTAAGCATGACAATGATAAATGAACAACAGAAAAAGAAGAGGACAGACTGTCATTTGCAAACTTGGAACTTAACTCTTCATTTTGCTTGGACAGAGTCCATTCTAAAAATAAGGTTTTGGGATAAAGTCAGTGATAGATGAATGATGGTAACAGCAGGACATGCTTAATCAACTCTAGTTAGATACCATACTGAATCTAAAATTTATCTTATGTAAGTAAGTATTTGTCATTTTGGTGACATCTTCACATGTCATCACTTATGCCAAGTCAATTAAAGATTTTTAATTAAAGGTACTTGGGAATAATGCAAAGATGAAAGCTATTGCAAACAACATAAGAAGCATCAAGATGTCAAAGCAATTCTTTAGATATGAAAGGCCACTGCATCCAGTGTAGCAGTGTACCGTAACACTCGTGGATGCAACACCACTGCACACAGGTCACACTAGTATATTTTGTTATTTGGTGATTTGCCATTTTCAGGTGATACTGACGTACACTTTGAATGTCATGCTGAAGGTATTGAGCTAATGAGAGAGTCTGATCATTGATCCAAATATATCTGCACAACTATGTGTCCACAAAACAATACATTGAAGTCTGCTGGAACATTTCCTTCAATTCTTAGATTGAGTACAGCTATCTCCTCTACTCAATGTTCATATTTTATGTTCAGAGCAAGATTCTTACAGTAAATTATTTTTCATCAGTGAAAATGTTAAAAATAAAAATTAGAAATAACACTAAAGTTGGAATAGACACAGACAACTGATTTCTGTGGGAGAGTTTCTGTAAATGCTAAAACAGAAGGGCAACAAGGCTGGTGAGAGGCCTCGAGCACAAGCCCTATGAGGAGAGGCTGAGGGAGCTGGGATTGTTCAGCCTGGCGAAGAGGAGGCTCAGGGGAGACCTTATTGCTGTCTACAACTACCTGAAGGGTGGTTGTGGCCAGGAGGAGGTTGCTTTCTTCTCTCAAGCAACCAGCATCAGAACAAGAGGACACAGTCTCAAGCTGTGCCAGGGGAAGTTTAGGCTTGAGGTGAGGAGAAAGTTCTTCACTGAGAGAGTCATTCCCCACTGGAATGGGCTGCCCAGGGAGGTGGTGGAGTCACCGTCCCTGGAGGTGTTCAAGGCAGGTTTGGACGTGGCACTTGGTGCCATGGGCTAGTCTTGAGGTCTGTGGTAATGGGTTGGATTTGATGATCTTTGAGGTCTCTTCCAACCTTGCTTATACTGTGATACAACCATTGGGGAATTTTTTCTAGAAAGGTACTACTAAAAGTAATATATTAAATTGCTTCTTGATATATTATCATTAGATGTAACATACGACAATAGTCTCAAGTAGTTTCTTCTAACCCACAAAAGACTAAGGAGAAAATAAATAAGTAGTTCAAAGTTTGAACTAGTCACATTTTCATTTATTGTATGAGCAGAATTGCAAGTAAAAAAGTTTTAGGGCTTATGCTGTGAAACTCTTTAAAATCAGAAATGAGATCTGCCTGAAAGGTAAGAAAAAGGAGGAACAAAGAGGCCAGAAAGCAAAAAGCAAACAATGTTATTTTAGCTTTTTTAATATTGCAAACAAAATTAACACATTATAAAATAACACATCTTTCTGGCTCAATATTTAAAAAAAAAAAAAAGGAAAAAGAAAATAAAAGAAAAAAAAAAAAAGAGAGAGAGAAAAGCATGACTCAGTTTTATTCCACTGCACAGATTTCATCATTTGGAAGTTAAAAGTCCTTAGGCAAACACCTAATGGTTTATATGAATATAAATCAAATTGCTTCTTATATTTGTGAGTTTCTGTAACTCACAGTACACAAATTCAATAAGAGGAGAAGAGTAACCTCTCAGTGCAAAATTCAAGACAGTCCAATGCTACAGGCTTTTTCAACTACACTGAGCCATGTGGAGTTCTTGTGAGCCTTAGCAAATGTCTTATGAATTCATGCAAGTTCACTGCTGCTTTTGATCTGGGGAGCTTGCTCTTGCTTCACTAGCCTGAATATCTCTATCAGCTCACAACCAAAAGAAAACCTGAAAACACTCAGGTTACAGAAAAGTCAATCAAATGTATCTTTCAAACAAAAAGTTGAGTCACAAGTCCAACCACTGATTGCAGGTGTCCAGGAATTTATGGATTTGACAGTTACAAGGATCATTGTCAAAGAAACTGAGTCAGAAAACTCAAGAGACAAGACAGAGAGAACCTATGTTCTGTTTCAGCTATTAGCTTAAATCTCCTCTCAGAAAGGTCACTTGGAACAGAATCAGATTGTGCAGCCTAACTGATAAAAAAATTACCTAGATTCGCTCCATGACACAACTAGTTGGGTGTTCTACTTATTATTTCAGGTCCCAAAATAAACACTTTGAGTTGATTGTATTCTTGATCCCTATCAACTTCAATTTGGTTAATTGAGAAATCATAAATACAGGCATGCCGGTAACATTTTCTATGAATATGTAAAAAATAAAAGAGAAGAGGACAAAAAAGATGTCAACAACAGACCATCAAACCCCCCCAAAATCCCAAAAGGATAGAGTGTTGCTGGATGGGATCCTGAACTGAGGGATACTGATGAGCTTCTGCAATTCAGTACTTTCGTACAGAGAATGATTACAACACAAGACAGGAAGGTAAAACTAAAGAAAACAGTGAAGAGAATTTTTCAGTGTAATTGTAGTTTAGGTAGAAATAATCTCAGCCTCAAATCTCTAGTAAAATGAGTCAGAATATACTACTCCTAACAAAATTTACATAACCACAGAAATTTATTCATATCACCAGCCTGTAAAAAACAAGAATGAAAGGGCATCTATAACAGGAAGCAATGGAAAGGTGGAAAAAAGCAATAGTCTAGATAAAGTTCTTTGAGTCTTAATAAAGTCCTGCAGCAGACTGAATAAAAAGCATTAACATGTTTTTGTTTTAACTTAATGGATTTCTGAGAGAATGAGTTTCCAAGAGGAAGATGCAGGTAGTGCCCGCAAAGTGACAACAAATCCAACAGCTATAATGGAGTGTGAGGAAGGATATTGCAAACCTAAAGTGCTTCAAACACTTCCTGTTCAAAACTTGTTTGTGTAGCAGCAGGTAACAGGGTTCGAGATAGGATTTTTCAAAATTAATATAATTTATTACTTTTGATATTCAGGAGTCTCGCTACCAGCCACAATTTTAATAATAGTTTCTTTTCAACAGTCGTCGAAACATTACACAGATGAGAACAGAGTCTAGAACACTTCAATAACTAGCAATAATGTAACAAACATTAAACTATTAGAACTGGAAAGAGGTCCTTGTGGTCGATTATACCACTCGCCCACTAGAGGGACTTGAGAAGCTCCTTTCTGCTTAAGGCAGAAGGCACTTGGCATTCACTTAGAGTTTTACAGAGTTTTGCTAAAGAGGCTTTGAGTACTTACTCACAAAAGTTGTCTCCAGATTCCTGGGGCTAACTACAGTTTCCAGACAGTACCCAAACACTTGTAGGGAGTTCTGCTGATGTCTTCTTAGCCATTCAGGCCTGTAGATCTTCCCCGGCTCTAACAAGGTGCTGGGTGAGAGGCACATGATCTCTGACCTGATCCTGATTCCTCTTTGATGATCTGTGTCCCTTCCAGGGCTCCCAGTCTCAGCAGAAGACTTGTAGGTGTGCAGTCTTGGCACAATGTCATGCTGGCTAAGCAAGCCTATAGCATGAAAGCACTTAATGCCAATCTTCTGGTAAACTGAGACGAGGCAGTTTCCAAATACACAAACCCAAAGTATCAGGGCTTGTTATCATGTAGCAGAGCTAGCTTATATCTTAGCAGAGCATGGCAGGATGCAAGAGCAGTGAGGCAGAAACAATGGCATAAGCATTGTAAAGCAGAGCACAGTGTGTTTAACTGCTCATCTCTTTTTATCAATGGTTCCTTTGGCCACAGATTAGCCAATCAGAATGGCACTTTGCCAAAACTGACCATATCAGGTGAAACCAGGGCTTGCTTACCCTTATTTGGGCAGAACACAAACAGGTGTATAAACACATGAGGGTACTCTGTTTGCAAGTTTAGAAGGGGACTCAGAGGCACCAGGGTCTTTGTTTTCCTTTCCTGCCCTTGCTTCCCATAACAACAGGAGAGAGGGAGAGCAGAAAACATGTCTGGGCAAGCCAGAACATGTTTAGGCCTATTTTGGCCTTCCACAACAGTTTGCTCATGAAATGGTATTCCCACCTTCTTGATTACTAAAAGCAATCACTTTCTGAAGCAATTTCTTGCAGACAGACCTTGTGCATTAACTGGGTTAGCTCTGAAAGATATAAGCCACAAGGTTTGAAGAAATCTGTCAGAAAATGTATGATTGTCCATAGCAGTAGAAAGGAACAGATTTACTAAAGACAAGCAACATTACTTTATTAGTATGATTTATAAGAACACAAGAGATGCAAGCATAAGCTGGCCTCTCAAGCTTATTTCTTTTTCTGTGAATATCTAGCTCCATGCTATTTTCTACCTTTACCATGTAGAATTTAAGTCGTCAAATCCTAACCAAGCAGTGCTTCATTCAAACATCATCCTAAAGAAGACAGTGGCCCATGATTTTATTTTTTTATACTAAATGTCAATAAAGAATACCTGGTAGTACATAGAGGTGTTTACTAGCAGAAAACCAATGCTGCCATCAACACTAAAAAATTAATGACTTCAGTGGCAGATTTTGGGGATAGAATTGTTTATCCACAGGGACCATGAATTTATTTTCCTTCAACAGCATTCTCATCCAATGTATTTATGGCTATCAATAAACAGGCGCATTCCCTTCACCAGAACTTCCACCTGTCATTCAGGTCTGTCATGTTCTGCCTTCTTTTAACACTGCAACAAGTCCTTTGCTGATGCGTAACGACCAGGGTGAAAACATACTTTGCAAACATAGATCAGGAAGCCAGCTATTTTCCCTTCCTTTCTATGCCACTGTTACATTTACAAGAATGAATGTTGTACATTTTTGGTGGAAAACACAGATCTGTCAGAGCTTCAGTGTAACAGTTACACCAGTTATAGACTGTAAAGGGTTAACCCTTCTGGGTGGGGGGAGTGGTCGAAACTTGACCCCATGTCTGCTCGACCCCAGGTGTAGTGTTCAGCCCACTCCCACTTCCTGTCTGGACTCCCCTATATAAACAGTGGAACTTTCTGTTGCTCGCTCTCTCACCTTGTGGCCAGCCTCTACCACACGGTGGACATCTCTTTAGACCGCTGCCATCCTGTATGTATATTTTGTATCTTGTTATCCCTTTCCTATACCTATTTGTAGCTCCCCTATTTTAAGTACCTTTTACTTGCTGTTAAAGTTTTCTTTTACCTTCCAAATCGTGGCCAGACTGTTCTGTGCATGGCTTTACTCCTTCTGTCTTCTCTTTTCTCTCCCCCTTCCCAAGAAAGGGGGAGGGAGAAAGGAAGACATCCCATTATTACTGTATTGGTTTCCCCTGAGAAGCTAAACTCTAACCAATGCATAGACCCAGAATCAACTCAAGCAACTACAGAGAAAGCATACAGAAGATCCATAAGTTCCTGCACTACACTGAGCAATATGGGGTTGAGACCATTAATCTACAAATGAAAGTATGGGAATGCAATGTAACATCAATCCTTAAAATGGTAGCCAGTTCTCTGAAATCATTAGCTGATTCAGAGTATACAAAGTGCTAACAAGAATTACTGTAATCAGCAACCTGCATAGCAACCTAAATAATTTTATGATGAGAGGGAGGAGGGAATAGAAGAAAATAAAAACCAACAGCAAGTCTAAGTAAAGTAATTTCCAGATAAAAATTGATGCAATCCTGTCATTATATGAGATGTCAAATAATGGTATTCGATTACCATCTTGTGCTGTATGAATGCCGTCAGAAAGTAACATGGAAAAATGAAATTTCTCTGTGGTCCTGATACCCATGCTGCTAACTAGCCTGAGAGGGACAGCAACTTATTCTGTCACTAGTCAAATCAGACAACATTCTCAGAATAAGGCACTGCTTGATGAAAATGCATGACAGAATCTAGCTCATAGGAGCTATGTACTAATTACTCATTAATATATTTTACTCTCCATAGTACACATCTTGGTTATGGTCATCACACATTTTTTACACTTTGTGGACTGCTATAATACCTGAGCATGAATGTTCTAGTACTTTTCTAGGCAATATATATAACTTCCAAACATTGTTCCTTCTTTGTTTTTCCCAATGTTTTCTTGCTTGATTTTGAGTTTGGTTTGGTTTGGTGGTTGCTTTTTGGAGAGTGGGTGTTGGTGATTTTTTTTCTTGGCTTGAAATTTGGCATTTTGCTAAATATTTACATTATGTTTATGAATATTACAATCAACACTATGGATAATTTAATGATAATTATAGAACATAAATGCTGGAGCACTGACTGTGCTAGAAATGTGAAATATTTAATCCAGTTCAGTAATAATATTCCACAGTACTGTATAGACACTCTGTGTTTTCCCTTTGATGGTATCATAGTTTTAAGTAGCAAATAACCCAAAGCGCCTCTGACATTACATTATCTCCAAATGTACTTTTCATGTTTAACTGGCATTTTCTGTAGTAAAGTTCACATCACTGTGTCTGCTTTAAAATAAAAACTAATCTGTTCCTAATCCAGTTAACAAATAAGATGATAAATAAATGGGGGGAGAGGGGGAATTACTCTTTGAAATGACATTCCAACAAAGCATGACTGAAAAAGCAGTATTACAAGCATTACGTATTGACTTGATACCCTCAGGCAAAATCACGTGTAATGGTATTGATGCAAAATAGCACAGTGGAATTTATTCTAATAATTTGGGGCATGAATCATTTTTGAAGGAAATAGAAGGCTGAACCATAAATTCTCATTTTGTTTTATCACTGGACATGTCTTGTGATTTTAATCAGAAATACCATGCTTGCATATTTCTCTAACAACTATTCTCTAATTAGTTATAGACTTATTCATATCAAATTCCTAAACAAGAAAAAGTAGATTTGGTAAAATAGAATAATTAGAATATTCTAGGCAGTGATCCTACTAACAGAGTTACAGAATATCTTCAGGATTTTTACATGCAACTCATTAGAGCAGGTGAAGGAAAAGGAGAAAGACAAGTGATGAAGAGTTGACATTAAAAAAAAAATTAACAAACATTAATATTATCTATTGACAACTGAAAAGGCATTTGTTTTTTAAAACTAAAATATAATCTGCAACACAGCCATGCTGTGCATAAAATGGAACTACTCTCTATTTACAATGAAGATGTGTGGTTAGTTTGTTGCAAAACATATTTATATACATATATATATACATACATATATATATATGTGCATATATATATATAACAACAATGTTAAAATTGAGAATGTTCCACAATAAATAAAGAGCTTGACATATTACCATACAGATTACAAGAACATTTCCAGTTTTAGGCACACAAAGTGAATAGAAACTTGGAACTTCCTATCTAATAGCTCAGGCAAAACTTAAACCGTTGAATAGGACACTGTTAAAAAGAACAACAGAACAAAATCTTACTGCACCCTGTAGTTCTCTGACAGTTTGTGTCCTATTGTGAAGTCCTTAAAAATATTAAAGGGAATTACACCCTTTTCCACTTTAGCTATACATCTGTTTTGCTTTAAGTCTATGCTATTTACAGTAGCTTTAGCTTGTCAAATACTGGTAAATTGACTTTTTGGGCTTTTATAATTTAAAACCTTCATATGAATGAATGAAAAAAGAAAAATGCCAAATCCTACATTGCACAAATGCGAGAGACTAAATCTTGTCTCTCTTGTACATGTAAATCAACAAATATAAAAATCACCTTTGCTCAGGTGGTTTTCCTGAATGCTCAGGGATGTGTATTGAATCGAGGGGCAAAAGCCTACTGCCAGCGCAGGACCTCTGCAAGCACCTGGATGTGCAAGAGTTGTTGTAAATTACCTGCCTGATGGGTCAGCTCTCCCCACCAAGAGCACACCTGGCAGTCACTTGCATGAATGTGGCTACGGTGGCCAGGGGGAGCTGCAAAATACTGAATAAAAGACACTGGGCCTATACCAGCTTTGGTGAGTGCGTGAGAGGGTGAGTGAGTGAGTGGGAGAAGACATCGCCATGGACATCCAACCTGAAAACAGCCACCCAGGAACCCTTTCTCCACCACCGTCACCAACCATGCCATGCCCTAAGTTCTGCTTGCTGTAAGAACAACTCAACTAAATGAAGTCCTGAAGAACAACTCCAAAGACATCACCTGCTGGAAACATCCCTGGGCAAACTGAAAATGACTTGGACTTTGGAAACCCTGTCTCCCCAGCCACCTCCCATCCTCTCCGGTCAGTAATATAATCCCCTTTCTGCTCTTCTCTTCCTCTCTTTTCTTTCTCCCCTTTTCTTTCTCTGTTTCATTCACTTTATCCTTTATTAAATAGTCTCACTTCTGGCATCTGATTGCACTTGTACCTTAATTCTACAACACAGAAATATAAAAGAACAAATCTCTCATTCTCCAGACCGAGACAATGAAACACAACTGAGTGTAGTTATATAGGAATACATATAAAAAAACAATGAACCACAACAAAGCAACCAAAACACAACCAGCCAAACAAAAACACTTCAAAATAACATTGTTGAGATGGTAAAAATCAAAGACCAGCAATTTAAGAAATCCCAGAATGTGGTTGATAGCATTAACTTTAATTCAGCTTTCCTATGTTAATATATAATGACTTCTTTTTCTTCGCAGAAGTACTGCTTCCTTCAATTTCTGTACAACACCTAGGGTTCTTTCACTAGGCTGGAAATACCCTGTGCCACGAGGCTGACAAGTACTTGCAGGTAGAACAGACAACAATCTTGGGGTACAGGCCAATGTAGGAACACTAAATTTTGGCCAATTAATATTTTACAATTTGTACTCATTCTAGATGACTCTCTCTCTGCACTGAATTGTAGCCTTGATCTCTCCCCTCAGGTTTCTCCTGTAACTTCAGGCTCTACTCAGCCTAAAGCCTGAAGTGAGAAAAGTATTGTTTACTCAGTTATTTGGGGCAATTGAAAGTTTAACCATTTCCTGTTGCCAGCTTAGAGCATTAGCCTGATTTTATTTTTAGTCCATGAATCTTCTATTTGTATCTCTCCCCAGTCATACATCTTGTGCCCCTTTTCAGCTCAGTCTTTTCAACCATCCCAGATTCTTTTCCACAATACAGCTGCAAATCATACATATACTTTCCATTCCCTATTACTTTGTCCAGCCACTCTGCACTTCCTTATCAAATCTGTATTTCCACCACAGACTTTCCATTATCACTCTATACCCCATCTTCTCCCCTGGCCCTTGGCCCTTTCATTTTCCAGCTGCCTCTAGATGAACATTTTTCTTTTAAGAGAAAATGATGACTATGTTACCTCCTGTAGGGGAGGCAATAACTTACAATCAAGCTGACAGAATAATTGAATTAAAACACTTGAAAACGGTCACCCCTGTACTGTCCCAGAAACTAAAATCAACCAAAAAAGCACACTCGAAGTATCTGTCTATGTTTGCCCTGTATCTGGGACTAAGCTATAGCAGTTGCTCTATCATCTGATGACCCCTCTTGTAGCAGTTTAGGATCATTCAGCAGCCAAGCTCTCACATAGCTGCTCTCATAACTCCTTCCCAACATCAAACTCACCACTGGGATGGGGAGAATGATAGAGAGCAAAAGAAAAACAAAGCCCTGTGGCTTGAGATAAGGAGTTCACTAGAAAAATGCAGATACTAGTCTTGCCTGACCCTAATCCCGCTGCCAGAAGAGAGGACTGAGCAAGAACCTGGAAACAGAAGGAGAGAGAGAACCAGAAACAGGAAGCATCTCACATCCCAATCTAAACTCCAAGTCCTCTCCCACTTTGCCCCAGCCAGTCTGTCATGTCTATAGCAGACATGACATCAGCATGGGATGACCTACCCATTAGATGGCTCAGCTGGCTGTCCTAAGTTCCCTCCCAGCTCCTTGTCAAGGAGCCTTACTCTAGCTAAACCCTAGACACCTCCCCAGCAGAAAATGGAGAATCAGGAAAAGGAGAGAAGACCCACAGGCTGAAATGAAAGTGGATTTAATGAAATAGTCAAAATTATATCAATTTCAGTAGAAAGTATATTAAGTCATATTCAGCCCAGCAAAGTTACAGCAGTCACAGGAAACAGGAATACAGTTCTTGTGAGCAGGAGCCCCAGCAGGAGGTTCCTCTCTCTTCATCAAACTTCCCCCTTTATGCTGAGTGTGGTGTTCATGGTATAGGATACATCTGTGAATCAACTTGACACAGCTCTCCTGCTTGACCTCAGAACTTCTAATGGCCTGCAGACCGAGGCTTCTGACCCAGCAAAGCTAGGACAGTATTCTTGAACTGCTCTCTGTTTTCATTAGCAGTACAGGTCTCACTGGGCTGTTAATAAGGCACACAGACTGAAGGAAGCAACAATCAAGCACATCTATCTTTGTGTTAGATGTTCAGCTTGCTAATTGTAGTGTGGTCAACATACTGGAGAGAAGGAATTCCATCCAGGGGGACCTGGCCAATGTTAACTTCATAAAGTTCAATGATGCCAAGTGCAAGGTCCTGCACTTGGGCTGGGGCTATCCCAAGCACAAATACATGCTGGACAGAGAAAGTACAGAGAGGAGTCCTGAGGAATAGGACTTGTGAATGATGGCTGATGAGAATCGTGCACTTATAGCTCAGAAAGCCAATTGAGTCTTGGGCAGCATCAAATGAAGTGTGGCCAGCAGGTCCAGGGAGTTGACTCTCCTCTTCTAATCAGCTCTGGTGAGCTGGAGTACTGTGCCCAGCTCTGGAGCCACTCAACACAAGAAGGACATGGAACTTTTAGAGCATGTCCAGAGGAAGGCCATGAACATGATCAGAGGGCTGGAACACGTCTCCTACAAAGACAGGTTGAAAGAGTTAGGATTGTTCAGCCTGCAGAAGGGCTCTGGGGACACCTTATAGCAGCCTTCCAGTATTTGAAGGGGGCCTATAGGATAGCTGGAGCGACTTTTTACAAAAGCAAGTAGTGATAGAACAAGTGTGTAGTAGGTTTGAACTGGACTGAGCTGAGTTAATTCTCCTCAAAATATCTTTCTAATGCTGTGTTTTACACTGCTGTAGCTGAGTGTTGGTAACACACCAGTGTTGTGGCTACTGCTAAGCTGAGGACCCAGGCTGTTTTTTTCCTACATCTCCCCGCCCCAAGATGCTGAGAGGACACATCCAAACCAGTTGATCCAGACTGGTCAAAGGCATATTCCATCCCATATGACGTCAGCTCAGATATAGGAATGAAGTGAAAGAAGGAAGTCTGGAGGAAGATTCATCCATGGCATCTGTTCTCTGAAAGTAACCACCAAGCGTAGAGAGCCCTGCTTCCCCAGACCGAACATCATCCTGCTGATGGGAAGTAGAGAGTAACATCTCTCTCTGTTTTTGCTTCCATGTGGTCTATTACTTTCATTGTTATCATTATTAAATTGCTTCTATCTTATGACTGGCTTTTGTTAAACTCCACGTCCTCTCCCACTTTGCTCCAGCCAGTCCTTCATGTCTGTAGCAGATATGACATCAACATGGGATCAACTACCCATTAGATGGCTCAGCTGGCTGTCCTAAGTTCCCTCCCAGCTCTTCTCCCCTCTCCCCTGTCTATTTAAAAGGGAGAGTGATAGAGCAGCTTTGGTAAGCATTTGGCCCCCAACCAGGGCAAAACCACTGCAAAGTGGTAATGGCTTCAAATTGGAAGAAGTTAGATTAGGATTAGACATCAGAAAGAAATTCTTGACCATGAGGGTGGTGAGGTGCTAGAATAAGTTGCCCAGAGAAAGTGTGGAGGCTCCACCTCCAGGAGTATTCAAACCCAGGTTTGGGGCCTTGAACTACCTGGTCCTAGCGTAGGTGTCTCTGCCTAAGGCAGGGGAATTTGAACTAGAAGACTTTTAAGGTGCTTTCCAACTGAAACCATTCTATGATTCAAGAGGGATTAAATATAGCTAAATAAACATGAATTACGTGCAGACTGTAAAAATGAACTGCCATATACTATATGTGAAGCATTGAAACTGCTAAGAGAATGCGGAGGAGCATGCTTTGGAAGAAAATGAAAAATTATTTTTTTAATTTACCAAGATGCAAAAAAAGATTATTTTAATTCTTAATTTTAAAAAAACAAAAAAATAGACCAGGTGCAAAAAGAACAAATCCCCCAAATCACACATGCAATTTTCACTTCCCGGAGAGAGAGAAGAATTGGAACATAATTGAAAGTATTTGCATCTGATTACAATGACTTAGTGTTTAAAGGTAGTAATGATTGTATGAACAACTGATGACATTGCAAATCAATATTATAAATTTTGGATCTTTATGTTTACTTTATCTTTAATCCAGCCATTACTGCAGACATCTAAAGCAAACTTTGCAGCTGCAGCATGTTTAATTCATCAAGATGTTCTCAGGGCTAACTGTGTCACTGTTATAACTTCATAATTTTGGAGCAGCATCTGCCAAAATAAGACTGTAACATCTAATTTTATAAGAATCATAAAAAATGTCTTTTTAACTGTGCAAGTAAACTTCTGCAAGCATCTTTTTCAGTAAAAGGTAGTACAGAGCAAACATTCTCAGATGACACAGGGAAACTGATTTTGAGACTATACCTATTGAATAAACATTTAAACACATGTGACTACCACATATCTTTATGTAATAAAATGAGGACATACAATCACAGCCCATGATACTTGTTCTTGAGAAATGATGTATATAGCAGTGACTCAAAAGAATCAATACTTGGAAAACAAAGCTGGCTTTTTATTTGTTCTGGGAAGTGCAGGTAACAGCCATCTGCACTCACTATGGTTTCCTCAGAGCTATTTCACCCCTCTAAGCTGAGCCACCACATGAACATAACTTTTCCAACCAACCCATGTGGGTAAGGTCATGTCAGGTAAGGCCTATTTCATAATAAAAGTCACTGACTTGTAACTGCAACTGTAGAAGTAGTGGTGTGCTAGCAACACAGACTTAGATTCAGCCAGAGAAAGGTTTGTGTATCATGGGGGTAGTTAAAAGAGCAAGTATGCTGCCACACATGGCTGGATGGGCTGTCTGCTACAGTAACTGTGGTTATCAAGCAAGTACTTGGACTAAAGATGGGTAATAGCAAAGCTCAGCAAACTTGTACACCCTTGAGCCAGCTCATCAGAACATTACAGTCATATAATAGTCCTTTAGCTGGTTCAGAATCATAATTTCATTTGGCTTTTGAGATATATGCAAAGACAGACAAGGCAAGCTCTGTGTGAAGAGTCAGTTAGGGATTTTCCTAAATAGAAATGCTTTCTATAGTCAAGCAGTTGAAAACTGTACAATGGGCTGCCCACACTTCACAGTGTGGAAGAAATCCCAGGACAAATTTCCCTTTTCACAATTAGACTGGTTTCTTAAGGAAAAATAGTCTCTTAAAAAAACTGGGTGCATACAATTTTACTACTTTTACTGTTACCATATAGCACTTAATGTTTTGCAAAACTGGGTCCCATTATAAAGTTTTCAGAGCATCTTGTAAACTTAGTATTCAGAGCAGTTACATAAACCACCTCTTGCTATTCAACAACCACATGTCACTTAATGCCATTCAAATTCACACAATGTTTTTTAAATGCAAAATTGTCATCAATCATATACAGTCTTCTGTAACAATGGAAAGCATTGAGGCAGCTATTTTCTGTCTTAAATTTTCATGAGAAATAAAACTAATACCTGGTTTCTCCTTCGATGACTCTCAAAAGTAACGCTGAGCTTGTGACCCAATAGAGTACAGTTTACCAGGCACTTAAAAAAAATCTAAGCCTCTTTGAGCTCCTGCCAGCTTGCCCATCTAAACAATTTGTTTGACAGGCTACTGGGAGCCTGCATTCAAAGAAGTCATTTTAATTACATCAGAGCCAGGGTCCCCAGAGCTTGATGGATCCACGAGCCTGATGCAGTCAGCCAAGCCTAGTGCCTCAGAGCTTGCGGGCCCAAGAGCTGTCTGAGATTTGGAGGTTTGAAACAGTCTGCTTTGTGGGTTGCTTCCAAAGCTAAGATTAAAAAACCCAAACATTTCCTTTTGTAGAACATGTCAACATCTTTGCTTTCCCTCTGATTAAGAGAACAAGCAAATTTTGAATGATCAAAACTCTTCTTTAAACATTCGTTCTTTCTTCTAGTTATGGGGAAAGTCAAAATGCTGAATGATCAACATCCTTCATTAAATGCAACTACTCATTTTGACTGACATTGGGATTGTGGGAATTAAGTTGGGAAGTGAGATCAAGGAAGCTTGAACGAGCTGCTGGAAACTATAGGGAAAATTTGACTATGCTGTGATCCAAGCTGCAAGCTAGTCAAACCTCAGGACCATCCTTCTTCCTCAGGCCATATTACAGCAATGTGTATGCTCTCTTCTGTGACACAACTGATGCTTCATGCCAAATGTCAAAATTCCTTGTCATGTTCCCTTTTCATAAGCCAAATCAGGATTAAGAGAGGAATCAGAGACATTCAGGGACTATGAAAACCTGAAGTTTGTTTGAATGTGCCCTTTAATGCCACATGTCTTAACTGGTACATGATCTTTTGGCTGTCTGTAATCACATCAGTCTATCAGCCTGACACAATTCCCTGTTACAAACTGATACAGGAAAACACACAGGTACTGCCAGGCAAGAAAGGAACCACTGCAGAGTGAAGAAAAAACAAACAAACAAACAAAAGGCATAGACTAGGCAACCTCCAGATGTCATTTCCAGTCTGCATACAAATGCATTCCATGCATGTTAACAGCTGTTCTGGATTGTTTTCTTTTGAAGTAAAATAACAGCACTACATGCAAAATGTTACACATAGATTTCACTTAAGACATTTCCAAGTTCAGTGCTTGGACAGTGTGCAGCCCTGAAGAATGTAATTGATAAAGCTTCAACATTATTTTCCAGCTGCTCATTCTAACTCTCCTTTAAATGCTAATAGTTACCTAGACTGCATTTCCCTAACTGGAATGGAAGTTTGTGTGACAGTGGTCTTCACAATGTAAACACTTCAGATACCAGTGATGGGCATAGTACCTTAGTCATGTATGCCAGGTGTTTTACAAGTTGAAGAAGGACCTTTTATAGCCAGTGACTACATACACAGAACCAGTGAGCAGAGAGAGCTTACATCAGCCAGACTGCAGCAAATCTACAGCTGTTTCTAACAAAAGATGTAGTATCTGAATCAGATCTTCAAATGGATGATAAGGAAAATAGTCTGGTATTTAATAACTAAAAGCTGCAACCTCTGAAAACATCCACGGACACAAAGTCAGAAAAAAAAGGAAAAGAAAATAAACATAAGAAAGAAATGAAACCACCAATAAAAAGGTTTTGCTGCAAGGACCAGCTTACAGCAAATGTCAGACTAACAGAAATGTAAGCAAAATTAGCTTAAATTTAAACCCACAACCTTTCCTGATGATGAAATTTTTCGAATGTGAATTTCATTTTAATGCTTGCAGCCTAGAATCTAAGCAATATTTAGAACTGGTTCATTTTCATTTCAGCAGAAATACATATCTTACATCTTCCAGAGCTACAGCAGCATTCTAGGTAACTCAGCAAGAGTCTTCTGGAACTTTGTCATACTAGGGTGAGGAACATAACTTCTCAAACCGAGATTTTACACCACTAAGTTGTAGCCATCCTTTTTACAGTGATTCTCTAGATTTTGAAGTGGTGTTAATAGCACTCAGGAGAAAATCAGAAGTAACATTGCAGTCTACAAAACTATTAGAGTGTATAAAATTGAATGAAATTATGTCAGATGATGAAGAAATGGAGACTTGGATTATATTAATCATAGAGACAAACTAAAGGCTAACAATCACCCTATTACATCATGAACTCTTCATCATTGCAAAGAAAGTGCTTTTCAAATCTTATATAGTGAGCTGTATATATATATGCACACTGAAAACTGCAGTTTAGGCAGTAAACTGATTGCCATGTTACATTAAAAAACAAGAGAGATCACTGCTCACATTCTTGTTAGCTCCTGATTAAACCTAGACAGAATGCCTGTTGTAACCAAAAATTATAGTGGGTTAAGGGATGAGTGGGCCCCAGTCTAACACAGAGGGGTACAAATCAACCAGTGATGCCACAACTTCTTGTTTAAATACCTTAATTTTCTAAGGAATACTCTGTTGTTCAGCTCACCTGTTTTATGGCTTACAGAGATTTATTTTTTTCTTGCAAAAGCTCTTCTACTTTACTTAGTATGTTGTTTATTCATTGATCAGGAAAGCTTTACAGTGGCCCAGTTCATAAATGTATTGTGCTGTTTGTAGTCAGTGCAACCATAACCATATTAGCATAAAACACAAGGAATATACTATTTCTCTTTCTTCCTAATAGCTGATAATTAACTCCTTCATTCCATAAGTGTGGGAACCACTGCAAGGTTTTATCTCCAGATGATGTAAATTTGGAAACCTCATACTTCCATTTGGTATATAAAAGTGCTGGTTTCCATAGCTTTAGGATACAATTCTAAAGAAAGATATATTTCTACATTTACTCAGTGTTTTTTTTTCTGAAAATGAGACCAACAGATAATTGGTAGTAAATTTTCAACTTTTCCTATCAAAGGAAGATCCACAAACTGCCTGGTGTTTCACAGAACTGAAAAAAATCATGAGTTTGATAGTTGCACATCGTCTTTCAAAACTCACAAATATTGTAAAAAATATTCACAGTAGGGAAAAAAAATAAATCAAGGTTGAGGAATAATTTCACAGTGTAACTTTGTAACGAGTCCCTGGAGGAAATATCTGTTCCTTTTGTTCCTCTCTGCAAAGCTATGTAATTGATTCCTAACTGCTTTTTTAATGCTCACTATTCCTGTCAGAATCCCTTTGGAAATACATTAAAGTAACAAGGACTCTCTCCTGACACAGCCCCTCGAATGCTGGAATCTGGGATTCTCTGACACACATCACATTTCAGGCAGTAGGCCACAGTGGAAGCTGCAGTGCCAAAGGGCTGATAAATATTAATACAGAAGAATAAAGTGTATCAAATTACATATTGGGATGTAGAGAAAACCAGGAAACTGTTGTCTTTTATAACAAAAGACATGCTCTTACAGGTGCTGTTATGTTCCATCAAAAGATAAAAAAATAATCAAAGTATATTTGCTTAACATGGTTTTTTACCTTCTTACAGAATCATAGAATGGTTTGGGTTGGAAGGGATCTCCAAAAGTCATCTAGTACAACCTTGCTGCAGGCTGAGCAAGGACATCCTCCATTAGATCAGGTTGCCCAGAGCCCTGTCAAGCCTCACTTTGAATATCTCCAAGGTTGGGGCCTCAACTACCTCCCTGGACGGCCTGTTCCAGTGTTCCAGTACCCTCATGGTAAAGAACTTCCTCCTAATATCCAACCTAAATCTACTCTTCTCTAATTTCAAACCGTTGCCCCTCATCCTATCACTACACTACAGCCCTTTGTAAACCTCTTCCAGCATTCCTGTAGGCTTCCTTCAGGTACTGGCAGGCCACCAGCAGATCTTCTCAGAGTCTTCCCTTTTCCAGGCTGAACAACCCCAGCTCCCTCAGTCTGTCCTCATAGGAATGGTGCTCCAGCCCCACTGATCATTATTGCAGCCCTCCTCTGGATCCGCTCCATCAGGTCCACACCCTTCTTGTATGGATACCAGAGCTGTATGTAATATTCCAGGTGAGGTCTTACCAGAGCAAAGTGGCATAATCACCTCTCTCAGCCTGCTGGCCATGCTTCTTTTGATGCAAAGCTTGCAAGACTTTAGATGATGACAGGCAAGTGGTTTTGAAGAAAGGAGTTGGTCTCTATTAGGACTGAGAAGCAGTTTGCCTCTCTCTGACCTTTCTTCCCGTTTTGCTGTACACAGACACAGATCAGTAAAAGAAGAACGAAGGAGGATTTGGCTCAGCTCCTGAATTATATCCCAGTGACTATTAGAGCTGTGCAGACTGCCTGGACAAAGCCAATGATATCAGCTATCATCTCTTGAGCTAACAGGGAGAGATGTATGGAAAAGATATGATTCTTTTTTTTAACCTGTGTTGTCTCATTAACCTTAATTAAGTTTGTGTTGAGGGATTTTGAGCAGTTTGCACAAGGGGTATCCACTTCCTGATTGGTTTTAGCTTTGAGAAAGGAAGGTTTCCTACTACAAAGAACATCCATATGAAACACCTACACTCATTTCCAATCTAAACTTGAGATGGTAGTAATGAAATTTCCATGGTTTTGTTGTTCTCCCCTTGTCAAGAGATTTTTTGAAGAAAAGCACTAGAGTTACAGTGATTCAATACTCTTCATAATTAAAGAAAAAAAACCAACTATATTTCATGATTTGGGTATATGTTTCCTGAAACAGCACTAACATTGCTAATTATTTTCACCACAGATTTTAAGCTTAGTAAGATGATGACCCTTAAAAATTAATCAACTTTGCCAGCCACAACTTATCACAAAGTTCTCCTCTTCCACTATGGCTCATCATCTCACATTTCACAGACACCACTGCTGGATGATGCAGAGTCTTGACTTTATTACACACTGGGTGACAGCATGGAAGGCATTTTGTTCAAAATGTCTTTTATGGGAAAAACTTAATAGAAAATTATGAAATTAAAAATAAGGGAAAAAAACCCAAACATTTTAATTCAACACCTAAAGGGAAGGGGGGTGGGGTTCTCCCTGCTTCTTGTTAGAATGCCACTACTTGATAAAAGACCCTGTTGTAAACAGATCACAACTTCACTGCTGCCCGGTCTGAATTTTTTTCACATTATATATCTGTCTCAGAATTTTCTTTCATAATGAAAAATTTCCATCATTCAGCTATTTTTGAGAAAGCAACAGTGACAAGAACAAGCCCTTCAAATCAGTGGATTTTTAGACACTTAAATCTTTCTTTACTTCATTTTTTTTTACTTGAAAATCCGGAAAGAGCATCTTCCTTCCCAGAGGGCATTGTGAAGATAAGGTTGTCTTTTATTTCTGAAACATTCTGGTTAGTCTAATGAAATACATATGAAAACTCACATTTTCTTTCTCAGAAGAATTTGGATGGTGTGTCAGATACAAAGCCTGAACACAAGAAAGAAGAAGTAATACTTATTGGTGGTGATCATGAGTGACCATTGTCCATTTTGTGTTACTGGACATCTAAGGGTTCTGCATAAAAGTGGCAGGTATAATGATATATAATCATACCCAAGGCAGCAAATTTGGCTGCACAAGAAAAGTAACACTGGCATTTCTTAATTCCTTGTATTTCCCTAGTGCAGTTTCCAGTTAAATCCAAAAACCTATTTAACACATACTAACTTGCAGATTGCAGCATTTGCAACATTATGTTGAGGCAAAAAGTTTATATTTTGAATGCTTTGCTAATATAAGACAGGCAGAAAGACACTAACATAATCTCTGAGTTCATGAGGAAACTTCCTCCCTTAGATGTTTGATAGCATATTTACCTACCATGCAATTTTATATTTTCTTTTGAAGCATCTAGTATTGACATGTGTTTTGAGACAAGATACTTGACTAAATGGATCATTAGCCTGATCATTTCACCAGGTTTCTACACGAAATGAGGATGCTATGCATCTGAGCCTGGCAAGCATATATAGAGATAACTGAAATGGAGTTGGGGCTCAGATTGTTGTTGCATCTCACAAACAATGAGTCAATGCTGCATGTAAATACAGATGCTAAAAGCAGTGTCCATTCCATAAGGAACACACAGGAAAGACTGATGTAAAGTCCTGACACAGTATGTTTGCCTTCTCCTATAATGACATCAATAAACAACTTTAATATTGATTTTTGCTTATTATTGAAATATATCCTAAACATGAGCCAGTAGTGTGCCCGTGGCCAAGAAGGCCAATGGCATCCTGGCCTGTATCAGGAATAGTGTGGCCAGCAGGAGCAGGGAGGTCATTCTCCCCCTGTANCTCTAACACAAACACAGGTATTAAGCCAGATAAATGCAGAGGTCAATGCAACTGCAGCCAAGAGCATTTAGACCAGAAATACTACACCTATTACTACCAAGACTGGCAAGCCTGACTAAACGGAACTCCACACAGACTTCAGAATGTCGAGTTTTAAAAGCAGGATGATTCCTGATCTTCACGTCATATCACAATCTACAAAAACTTCCTCAGAACTACTAGCTCAACCTGTACCACTCAATATCCCTTCTTCCTGCAAAATACCAGCACAATCCCTGTTGAAATCATGCCTGGGACACAGAAATGTCCTTTCATTCTAAAATGGGACAGTAAAATACTTTTTCCAAATATTTGCAGGTAGGTTGTTCTCGGTTATGTAGAGGTTGCACAGTTCAAAACACCATTGCCTTGTTTCTTGTTAACTTTCAAAAATTACCTCAGCAATGCCTAAAAAGATTTCTGAATTTACTTTTCAGTTGTAATCAGACTCTGTTAGTGAAAATAAGTCTTGTGAAGTTGGGACATTTTTACCACACAATATAGAATCAAGCTAAAATATTCTGTATAACTCAATATAAAAAAAAAAAAGAAAAAGCAGACTCAGAAATAAAAACAAGATAGAGTTATTTCTGAGAATAAACAGTACCTTTTTCCTATCATATAAGCCATGGTTATCCAAAATCATCTTCCTTTCATGAGCAGCATACCTTCGCAAATCACGTCCAAATTGCTGTAAAAGATATAACAAATTTCACCAAATCTAAAAAATTCAAATTTTTACCCTTTTTATAAGCATTCCAACAGCACACCAAATAATAAAGTAACGTGTAACAATTACCTCCATTAACAGAGTATCATCTGAAAAACTCTGCCATCTGAAAGGATAACATTCTGATGGACAATGGTCATGTACAGTGGCTATTGTACAAGAAAGTAAGACTGTGATAGACTTCCACAGTTTGTAGCTGAATTACCTCAAGAGGGAGTAGAAGCTAGTGAGGTAGAGAAAGATAGTCATTGCCTACTTGACATCATGAAGTGCATTTTTAGTGTGGACACACACCTACAGAATTGAGAGAAAGGCTACCCAAGTAGTCAAACACTTCCAGAATGCAGACCCCAAAGTCTATAGAATCTAATTGTCGTGGTAGGCCTAAACAGGCCAAATTAGGCTTGTACATGCCCTGGCTTGCCCAGGCATGTTTTTCTGCTCTCCCTCCTTCTGTTTTGGGGAGAGCAACCACAGGAAAAGAGACAAAGAACCTGGCGCCACTAAGTCTGGGGTCTGGGGTCAGCCCAGCAACTGCGGTAAACAGGGTGCACACAGTTGCCTTATGCAAGGCCCGAGATCTGCCCAAAAAAGGGTAAAGCAAGCCTATGGCTTCACCCAATATGGCCAAATCTTGGCTAACTGCCATTTGATTGGCTATCTCGTGTCCAAAGGCCCATTAGTCTTTGGGCTGTATTGGATAAAAGGNACCCATTCTGTAGCACTAATCCAAGGTCCAAATAAACAGATTTTAGTATCTCCAAAAAGTGACTGAATTAACTTATCAGCTCTGCATGAGGGCACATCAATTGAAACATTCTTCCTAGTCTAAAACATTGTGATTCCAATTAACCTGAGTAGAACCCGGTGGCAATGCACCTGTACTGCTTCTAGCACATCAAAAAGATCATTCAGAGCAGGCTCAGGAGATCTCTGTTATATAATGCAATCACTCCCTAAAAAAATTAACATCAGTAGGCAAGCATGTAGAACAGATTAAACACACAATTCTGTTTGGAGAGTGATTAATTATTTGAGTTTTGAGCTACATTCACTTTTAGATTTTGAGTTTTGGGGGCTTGGGGGGTTTTGGGTTTTTTTTTTGGGGGGGGGGGAGAATGGGTGGGTTTTTTTGGTTGGTTGGTTTGTGGGTTTTTTGTTGTGATTGTTGTTATTTTTTTGTTTAGCTTGGAAAATATGGTACTATGTTATGTTATACCACTGCCTATAGTGTCTACTGTAAAATAGTCATAATTTCAAATTTTCTTAACTTATCAAAGTATTAATTAAAATGTATTTTACTCTGGTATTTTTCTCAAGGTAAAACGCTCAATTAAAACATAACTGAAGCAAAACATTTTATCTATCCAACATTTTATCTAAAAATAAAAATGTTAAATTATTTGCAGTTTCCTTTATAACAAGTAGCAAGTCAGAACATCTCTTCCTCAAATGATTAATTTCCTGTAAAATTCTGTGACACTTTCCAAATCATGTCTCTACTCGATAGCCAATTAAGTTGCTTGTTAGCACTAGCATGATGTAAAAACACAATGTGACTGACTGAAAATCTAGTATTTCAGTCCATGAACCTAAACACCAAGCTCTGAGGAAAACAGATGTTCAGTGCTCTAAAGAGACATCTGCAAATGTCAGTGATGAGTTCATCAGCTCCAACCTGCGATCACAGGTTGATGACAGCAGGAAAACTGATGTGTGGAGAGAAGGAACAATTTTTTAAAAAACCATGTACTCTGAGTGATCCTGCAATAACAAAGATAGGTTAGCAATGCTAAGAAAATACACACTGCTGTAGTTACTTACCCTGGAGCCTGTCCAGCCTAACAGAGCGTATGCATATTGTTCAAAGGGGGTTATGACCAGATCCACACGGATTGCCTTCCAGTCTTTGACTTCTGCCATAGTGATTTTTTCTGACATGTTGTAACTGCTGTTCTCTGCTCTTGGCTGATATAATTTTAAAATTGCAAAACACTTCTGAAAATGATCCATGGCATCAACATTTCTGTTTGGTAGTTGTTCCTTTACAAATGTTGATTCAACGACATCACAGTATAGGAGTAAGCCCTAAAGAGAAGACATTGCTCACACTGAATTTCTGAATTGTTTTTATTGTAATTCCAGAATTTCTAGGTAGTTGTCTTTAAAATTCATATAAATGCAATACAGAATTATGCCAGGACAAATCTGGGCTAAGCAGAGACACAAAACAGCTGCAGCTTTTTGAAAAACATTAGCAGATCCTTTGAGGGAAATCTGCAGTGGTAGTGATTTGCAATTCGTCCTCTCCAACCTCTACTCCTAAGCTCTTTGTAGTTATAATGACAGAAATTTCTGAGTAGGGGGATTGATGCTTTCCCACTTGGCAGAAATCTAGAAAAACAGATTAGTCCAGACAGTCTTGCTGACAGATTCCAAACAGAGCATTTGGACTGTGTCTGTTGTGTGAGATCTCCTTGTGGCAAGGTCAGGAGTCTCCAGAGACATGAAAGAAGTGCATCAAAAAACTGTTGATCCTCAAGAGACAAATTTCATTAAAACATAAACATGTTTTTCTTTTTATAATAATGAACATTCAGAGTGAGAAAAATGGAAGTAGTAGAGCATTGTAAATTAATTCCTTCTAATCCATCACTGTTGGGTGAGAAGAGGTTGTGCTTTCTTCCAGTTTTGCTCTGTAACCAGCAACTTTTCAAAGGCTGATGGAGTTGCAGTTAATTCTGTACTATCCATTCTTGGCCCTTGGGAAAAGCATCTGTCACACCTTCCTGTCTCTGTGCCTGTTCTTTGCATTTCTAGGCAGCTTCCAAGGCACCTGTCACAGTTTATATCAGTGTTTCTGTCCTCTTTGTTCAGATGAAGTTGAAATCTCCCCAATTTTGGTGCAAGAAGCTAGAAATTAAAGCCCATCTTTAGATGGACTACATAAGGAATGGAGAGGTGGGAAGTCTTAGTGGGATTTTTGTTTGTTATCATTTGAGAAACCAAATAAGATACCACAAGCAGCAGTGGTTTCTCTCTTCATGGGCAAGCAGTCAAACACCTAGGAGTATTTTGTCTCAATGAGATCTGAGGACAGTCACACATAGCCACCAGTACCCCATACTTTGATTTTTAGTGTATGAGCTTTTAAGAAGACTTCTGTGTCTGTAATAAATAAAATAGCCTTGACTTAAAATGTTCAGGCCTTTTGAGACATTGATTTTTGACTACTAGTTATATATTACATCTTCTGCTTCATCAACATATCCATGCTAATACTTAGCTCTGTTATCATATTATAGATGATCTCTTCTGCACTAACTTCACTTAGTTTTCAGCGTATTTTCTCCAGTTTGCTACTCATTATAGGAGTATATAGTTGTAAACAAAGCCAAGGTACATTTGACATGTCAGTCTTCGCAGTGTTGCCCACACCAAGAATGAAAAAATTCTCTTTTAAGTGAAGTCGTTCTGGATACTGCACTTGACAAAGGTTCTCCCTTTGAGATCTCTCAGCTGCTTGAAGACTACGAATTCTGTCTGTTAAACCACAGTGTTTAAAATGAGCCTCCTCTTTCTTTTCCTCATCTTGTTCTCATATTTAGGAACTTCAAGACAACAGTCCTTGAGGTCCCTGAGATTTGACATCAAGCAATAATGACAATGTTACAGCAAATCAGTATTGGAGCCTTCCCTTGCTGACCAGGCTGTGTCTTCTACATGAATGCATTTTAAATATTTGCAGATAGCCACAGTTTACAAGTGTGACTAGAAAGATATTCTAAGACTACATCTCTCTCTGGATTATTCTCTGGTTTTGGGGTTTTTTTTCATAGTTTTTTGGCTGTGCAATTTCTAAAATTAATACTGAGACTACATGGACAACTTCGACTTAATACCTACTACAACTTTAAGGAAAAAAAAAAAGAATTGGGCAATAATTACACAAGCACTGAGTTCAACAAGCAGTTGAAACTTGATTCAAAGTCAGGTATCACCTTTAAATATGAGCCAAAGACTAATTCATATCCATCAGGATAATGTTTCCAATTAACCTAATTTGATTAGGCATTGGACTTCTCTATCATCCCATAGCATAGAGCTGAAATGGCACTTCTGGATATTTTGAAAAATTACTACCTGAAGGGGTAGTTGGCTATAGAGATTGTGTCATGTTTTGGCTCCTGGTAGCTGCAAAACAGCAGCCTTCTCATTCCTCTGTGTCAGGGAATCTGCAGTTCTTTGCAATTTTCAGCTTGATCTATACACCATAAAGTGCTGTAGAGCTCGTTTACACAACTGAGTTTTAAAATGTAGACATGTTCATTTCTCTAATTTACAACACCATCAAACCCAAATGTATGTTTTTAGGGCAGTTATGCTAATACCCTGAACAATTTTCTGGTTTTAAACTGATTATGTATTTTTATTTACATAGACTGAATGCTGGTAAATCAATAGCATTGATGTTGGAGTAAATGCATGATCAGACTGAGGAAAAGTGTGAATTTTCAGAAAAATATTAAATCAATAACTGAAAATAAAATCCATCAAAATACAGCTATTAGCATTATTTGTAATTTTAATTAAATTAAATCCTATGTTATTTTTAGTGTTACAAGCTATCATTATTCATTACAATTGGTAGCTGGATTAATTCTTTTAAAGTTAGGTAGGACCATTTAATACTACCTGAAAAAGTAATCCAGTATGTTCCTCTGAAACATATATATTTTGTTGATCTTAATTTCCTTCTGAGATCACAGAATCACAGAACATGGTTGGAAGGGACCTTCAGAGAGCATCGAGTCCACTCCTGCCAAGGCAGGATCCCCTAGGGTAGTTTGCACAGGAACACATCCAAGCAGGTTTTGAAAGTGTCCATAGAGGGAGATTCCACAACCTCCCTGGGCAGCCTGTTCCAGTGCTCTGTCACCCTCACTGTAAAGTTTCTCGTCATATTGAGGTGAAACCTTCTATGTTCCAATTTGTAGACATTGTTCCTTGTCTTATTGCTGCTGATCAGCAAAAAAAGATTGGCCCCATCCACTTGACACCCACTCTTCAGATATTTGTACACGCTGATCAGTCTTCTCTACTCCAGACTAAACAGCCCCAGGTTTCTCAGTCTCTCTTCGCAAAGGAGATGCTCAAGTACCCTAGTCATCCTCATGGCTCTCCACTGGACTCTTTTCCAGTGAGTCCCTGTCTCTCTTGAACTGGGGAGCCCAGAACTGGACACAGTATTCCGGGTGTGGTCTCACCAGGCCAGAGTAGAGGGGGAGAAGAACCTCCCTAGACCTGCTGGACACACTTTTCCTAATGCACCCCAGGATGCCATTTGGTCTCCTGACCACAAGGGCACAGTGCTGGCCCATGTGGAACTTGCTGTCCACCAGGACTCCAAGGTCTTTCTATACAGAACTGCTTAATAAAGTGAAGTTTGGCCTGGTTTGGTTGTTTGGGGGGGGGATGGGGGGGGTTGTTTGTTTGTTTTGGGGTTGTTTTGGTTTTTTTTTTCTTTTTAACAGTGAAATACCTATAGCTAATCCAAAATAGGATGTAAGCAAGTAGTCCAGAAAAATCTCACATAGGTGAGATAGATGGAATTCTATAAAGTGTAACAGCTCAAGGAACTGATGCCTGGTAGCAGTCAAATCTGTTAGGGTGAGGAATTGTTAGGAAATGGCATCAAAGGTTTGATGAACAACACAAAATAGCAGCTGGTGCATAACCATGCAGTTGCCTTGGTCTGTTTTTCATCTTTGAGTTCCCTGTATGTCAGAATGGGCTAAATCTAGGCATGTTCTGAACAGCTTGGTTTTGACAGAAATGGGCAGACCTCACCAGCACCAGAGTCCACAAATGAAGATGTTTCCTGCTGTCTATGCCATGTGCATTTGCACTGGTGAGCAGGGGGAGAGACAAAGATGTACATATGAACCCACTACAGACAGACAATACACACTGAGATCAGATGTCAGAAGAAATCCCAGCGTCTCCACTTAACACATATCAGGTAATTGAACACTTCTGCTTACTTTACGCAGTAACCTCACATGTAGGGCAATTGTATTCAGCCCCATCCTCTGCCTAAAGCAATTTAAGCCAAGTTGTCTCAGGTCCACCATGCAATAGTCTATTTTAAGTAAGAATGTCCTCAGCTCCTGCTGAATTTGAACCAGAACACAACATAAAATTTATAATGCATTGAGTCAAAAGGTGTGACAGTATATGTTCACAAAAGAGCTTAGGACCCTTATGGGGAAAGTGTTCATCTGAAAGAAATAAGCTTTTCATTCTGGCCTCTTAACCGTTTCTGTATCTTGCCTTAGAAATGGGTTTTGCTGCAGCTGAAATCCAGCTGTCACTCGGTAATGAATGTGCTGCTGTTCTCTGAACCCTGTTTACAAAAAAAATGTTTCCAGCAGTGAAAAAGTGAGATCAGTTACTTTCTCCTCATCATCCAGCTTAATGGGATATCAAGCCTTCCTCTTCCTGATCTGTTCACCTCAACAAGGGTGAATAATAGAGTCTAAACTAGACTACTAATATATCAAAGTAAGAAAGAACAGGCAGGCACTTACATTCCTCATTTTCCTAAGTCAAAAGTAAAATGCAACATTATAGTTACATGGATGCAAATTAAAAATAATAAAGAATGCAGTAATGTCTGTAATAACAGTGTCTCTTCCTTTGTTGAAAGTACCTACTTAACAACAGGATGAGTGCTAAATATAGCTACTTAGGTTTTAAGCAAAAAATTATGTCTTTACACAGTATGTAACTGAAGCTGCATTGACACAGATGGCTCAGCCTGTATGCCCACAAACTTCTAAGCTCTAATCTACAGAAGTAATTTCTTGCTTTCTTTATGAAGCTTTTCGGAACCATTAAAACCATTATCTGTGTACTGCCTGACAGGTTTTCCAGTTTGCCACTCTACTTTGAAGCTCAGTGGAGACTGTTCTCCATTCCTCAGCACTCCTATCTCTGGCAATGATGCATCAAAGAGCATGATAGCGCTGATTTAACCACTTAGTTTTCAACGGCTTTCAATGGAAAGATCTTGTTACATTAAACTTTTCAGCTAAGAAAAAGGCCCTTTAAAACTATTTAAATAAGGCTAAGGTCAACAGCTTAGAAGTTAAACATTGCAGAATCTCTCAGTAAGAGACGTGGAAAGGAAGTCAACATTGTGACCTCAGTGATGTTCTTTGATGAATTTGGGCTTTGAAATCAGTAGAACAAAAGGGAAAGTTGTGAAGCAGACAACAAGTGTGCTGTCAAAAAGTATAAAAGTGTTTTAGGTTTGCAAGCTTTTTGTGTCCTACTCTACTCCTTAGAACTCAAAGGTGATATAAAGGCAAGAGAAGTGTAGTTGCTCTCTTTTTTTGCATTTTTAATTTACTGGTAGCTTATTTTTCAGCAGTGCCAGTAAAAGCCTGTATATTACAGCTGCCACAGTAGAGAGACAGTACAGCCTGTAATATAAACCATAAAAATTATAGAGGACGAACAGAACACAGAATACATTTGTCCATAGATTTAAACAGTCTCCAGCTTGTTTGGATTTGGTTCCTACAGCCATTGTCTATCTCTTCTGATATTTTCTTCATGCTAAGATTCCTAGAGGAATTACCTTTTCAATAAACCTTTGGCCACCCTTGACCTCTTATACTCTCCCTGAACTTGCTGCAGCTCCATTTTATCCTTAAAAAAATATAATTTTTTTTTTAAATGAAGAACATTTTATTTCTATTTCTTTCCTTTCGATTCCATTTAATGAAAGCACCTCAGAAAAGCTTCAGCAATTGACAGGCTTCTCAGACCACAACCATTGTTCTCATTAATGTCAGCAGAGTGTGATGAAATGGGAGAAGGAATGAAAGGCTGCATAGAGGGCAGGCTCTAACCTCAGTCTGTTGTAACTGTTTCTTTCTGCAATGTAATAATCAACATATCTGGAGGATTCACACATGGCTTCCTAGAGGATCAAGATTACTTAAGAAGGCAAAAGAAGAAATGCAACTTCTCCCAAAATAAAGAATGACTGAGAAAGAAGCTTTACCTATATAAGGAAAAGGAAAAAAATAGAGTAGTTCCTCAACACTCATTCATTGAAATAGTTCTGTTGTTTTCAATTAAGAGTGTGAAAAATTATACCTGCTACTTCAACACATACAATTTCCAAACAGAATTAGGATGGAAGTCATAGAACTCTGAAAAGTTAATCATAATCTGTTAACATTACAAAAAACAAACATCAACCGAAGGAAGAGAAATTCAGCTAAGGTTGTATTTTACCAAAAAGAAAAACAAGTTTGAGGTCCTTCCATTAAAACTAGTTGGAAAGTTTTAATCATCTTGAAAGAGATAACCTTGGAAGCTGGATGGGGGAAAAAAAATGCAAAGCCCTTAGAGGAACAATACCTGTGTGAAATGTGTGGAAGACTACGTCAATTTTGATAATATTCCAATGCAACCTAGAAAAAATGTTGATCTATAGAATTCCAGGCCTTTGCTACCTGAGATTTCAGACTTGCTTGCCATAGACTGTCATCCAAATACACTGGAGCTGGAGCTCCCTGAAGTAGTTCTCCTTGGGAGAATCTACTCTTATCTTAAGAAGAGACTAATCAAGTACAGTTCTGTTTCAAAGTATAACAGTTTTGCTGGTTCACTCTAGACTCCGCCTAGCTTGATTTCTTCCCTCTAACAAGTTGCATATTCATGGGGTAAGCTATAGCAGAAATTGTGTAGAGTACTTCAGATATAATTTCAGCTTAAACATTCAGAGCTGAAGGGTGCACCTACATCATCATGATTCATAACCAAAAAGAGCAATATCCAACTTTGAAATATTGCAGTTATCTGTGAAAAGGAATCAACATTCTTTAAGTGCCATGGAGGCTTAATTCAGTATTGTTAGAATATGTCTGTTTGGCCAAGTGGTGTTTAGTTCATACCTGCTTTTTCCATAAGTCAACAACTTTATGCAGAAGTTCCTCATCTTCACTAGGTCCTGGATTGGTGATCAAAAAATCTATATCATGTCCAATCTTCTTACCCCTAGAAGGAATAAACAATAAGAAAACTCAGAAAGTTAAGTTCCTTTTGAATTTCACAGCACTTTCAAAAAGAATATTTTTGCTGCACTATAGAAAGAGATTTCATGATAAAGAGATAGAAATGTTTCTGGAAACATAATCAAAATGGAATCTCCTATTCTTTTATCAGTCTCTCACTGTTCTTTGTTGAGCAATAATGTCAGCATTTTCATGTATATTCTCTGCTGTTCAACTAGATACTGAAGATCCATTGAGTGATACTAAATCTTTTGTTTTCTTTCCCTTAAGTCCTAAGAAAGGTTTCAGTCATCTTTGGATAAAAAACTTAATCAAAACACCACAGTCTCTATGCTTTTTGCAGAGATTGAGCTTGTTTGAGTTTTGTTTTGAGAACAGTTCAGCCTCAATGTGACGGAAATTTATTACACCTACTAAGAATGTCACAGTTACATCTGTACGCATACAGTTTAATTGTAAACGTTCCTAATGAAAAATTATGTCATAGCCCCTTGTTTTTCCTCTTTTAAATACAAGCATTCAGCTTGACTTTCATCTGTCTATTAGCCAAACATGTTAAAATTAAATCCAATTAAAATGTAGCTATTGAAGAATAGGCAAAAGGGAATTTTTCCCTTCAGAACTATAAAATGAGAACACCTGAAAATTGATCTTAGACTGTAATTCATCTGAGGACTGAAGAACCAACATGATTTTAATTTCTTGGTCTAACTACCAGGGCCTGGATCTACGTTTATTTATTGGCTGTAATCAGGCCAGCCTGTGTAGGGGGACAGGTAACTCCCAAACCATCACAGAGGTGCAGAAAGTAGTGTAAGAAAACTTTTCTACAATTATTAAAAAAAAAAAAAAAATCAAAGGAAGAAATTGGAAACTGATGGAATTGGGAGCTGATTCTCAATTCTCCCTCTGGTAGTAAACACATATGCATTTTAGATTACTCGTATCTACAAAACCTGCACAAATGCAGCCATACAACCTGAAGAAATCCAGGATATTTTACTGCCCATCTATTTGAGACAGGGAATGTTTATAGAAATGCTTTTTATTTGTGAACTTATAGTCTTTAAGTCTCATATAAAAGCACACATATAAGATCATTGTTACTGCAAGAGCTTCTCTTTGAACTAATTCACTCTGAACTAATTTCTGACTGAATTTGTCAGGCTGTTATTGAAACATTTAATTTAATTTCCACTAGTACTCTTTAACAAATAATGTATTTCATCATAGAAAAAATTATTACCCTTCCTAAAATTGAAAAGCAATCTAGTAAATTTAAAAAAAAAACAACAAAAAACAACTGTACAATATATATATTGCTCACAGCTTGTAAATCATGAAAAAAGATGAAGTGTACACAGGTTCAAATTACCCTTCCATTGAAGCTGAAGTGAATGTGATCATTGATTTCAGTAAAGTAAGACTCTTCATGCATATCTATCTATCTATCTATCTATCTATAGCACAGAATCACAGAACATTTGAGGTTGAAATCACAGAACATTTGAGGTTGACCTTCAGAGATCAAGTCCAACCCCCCTGCCAAAGCAGGATCCCCTAGGGGAGTTTGCACAGGAATGCATCCAGGTGGGTTTTGAAAGTCTTTGAAGAAGCAGACTCCACAACCTCTCTGGGAAGCTTGTTCCAGTGCTCCATCACCCTCACTGTAAAGAAGTTTCTCCTCATCTTGAGGTGAAACCTTCAATGTTCAAGTTTCTACTCTTTGCTCCTTGTCTTATTACTGCAGAACACCAAAAAGAGATTGACCCCATCCACTTGACACCCACCCCTCAGATATTTATACACATTGATGAGATCTCTCAGTCTTCTCCAGACTAAACAGCCCCAAGTCTGTCGGTCTCTCTCAATTGGGGAGATGCTCAAATCCCCCAGTCATCCTCATGGCTCTCCACTGGACTCTCTCCAGTAGGTCCCTGTCTCTCTTGAATGAGGGAGCCCAAAATTTGACACAGTATTCTGGATGTGGTCTCACTAGGACAGAATAGTGTATATATATTTTTGTGTGTATGCACACAAAAATGCAGCCGTGGGTATCCATAAAATTACATAAAGGACACAAAAGTATGGTATCAGTGTCTGGTTTTGTGTTGCATTTGACAGCCCATTGATGCACTGATTCTTCATCTTTCCATTGTCTTTTGTCAGTTGGGAATATTGGCAGTTTTCCTGATATACAGGAGACATCTCTCCAGTCTTCTTTCCTTCTCCCTTCCAGGACCAGAGTTCAGAAATAGCCTTTGGGTCCACGCCAGTGTCCACAGGTCATTTACTTACTTGTTATTAGCTATCAGACTAAAACTGCTCAGCCAGGGAAGAGAACACTGTTTGATGATTTCACAGTCAAGCTATTTGTTACCCACTTCTTGCTAAATATAAACCACAGAGCCAGTAATTGATGCAAAGAACAGAGTTTTAGGAGGCCTCCTTTCTAAATGGGCATCCAAGTCAATACACTATGTCACATTTTCTGGCTCTACAAATATCTCATTTTATACAGCAGAATGGCACCCAGGCTAGTGATTTTAGCACACTAATGGATGGTGGGAGATGTAGGACATGCCACTGCCTATGCACTCTTATCACAAGGCCTTGATATAAAATTTGAGTACTGTTATAAAAACAATGGTAATGACATTTAAAAAAAAACCCAAAACGTACCTTCTGTTAAGGTGAATTAGACTTGTTTAGAGCTTGTCCATTTTCTAGGCTTCCTATGAAATTAGAGTGATAATCTGTCTAGTTTTCAGATTCCACTCAGACATAAGCAAGATCTCATAAATTATTTGCTCATGCCTGGAAATGCTAGGGGTGTTACGAAGGAAATGTTTAGGTGCCCTTAGAAGCAGAGCAATCAGGGACATGACAGGGGAGTCCAGGTTTCTGAGGCTTTGAACAGAAAAGGACATATATTCAAGTTGTGTATTTGCTATCCAGATCAGCTTACATCATTTTTTTCTCTCTCTCTAAAGCTAAATCTAAATCCTTGTTGATCTGGAGCTGTACAAAAACCAGCACCTTGCAAAACTGAAATTGCAACTTGGGTTTTGTCTTAATGATTTATTCAAGCTTGAAGACTATAAAAGACAGAGCACTGTTAATTAACTGTATTCAATTCTTGACTGACAAAACTTGTTTGAAGTTAGTTTTTTCTCAGTAGTCAATTAATTATATTTAATGTTACCATAATTTTCTTTTTACTGCTATTCTTTTACAAAATCTCAATTCTGAGTCATTGAGCATTAACTATTACAGCTAAAAGTTAAATATATGAGTGTATGACAAAGGATAATCATACTCTCTTAATCTACAAAGGCAACATCTGCATGATTAAACTTTTTAGAGTAACACATGTGCAGAGTATTTTGAAATCCCAGGATATTATGTAATGGCTAAGTCACATCAATGACAGTTCTGATAAACTGACTTTAGTTGAGGAAAGATGAACTGACATTTCTCTACCGCTTTACTGATGGAAGAGCTTAAACCACATTTTTGCAGCAATGAGTTATGTGTCAAAAGCCTGAAAACCATTTAGCAATCTCTAGCCTTGCAGAGAGTCAAGTGGATATAAATGAAACTATATTTCCAAGCGTTTGCTTGCATTAGGTAAAACTGTAATCTCTTCCTAACCTTGCGAGCCCTTGAAGTATTTGAAATACAAAGTGAACATCAACAGTCTATGTTTATAAGAGTAACTGCATCTCCTGCTCAGGTATATTTCTAGGAAATAAAAGCATCAAAGTAAAACCACTAACAGTGTAATGCCCTTGGATAGATCCATCATAAAAAATATTTATCATTACCTTTACTATTGACATTCCACTGTGTGCAGAAATATTACTCATTTCTCAGTGTTGATAAAATATGCAGAGCTTTGCCTGCTAGCCAAGGGAAGACATAACTTGCAACACTTCAAAGGAGACGAGTCCTAGATGCGTTCACCAACATCTTCTCTATCAGCTCTTCCCCCAGAGCAGCATCTTTCTTTGGATATGGTCAGATGTATCCAAGTCTGACATTACCCAAGATGTACACACAGTCTTGTATTTTCCAGCTAACCTTGCTGTGCTGTAGTTTTTCTTCCCTGGCCTCCTCTATCTCCGCTTTTCTCTCAGGTCTTTATAATTTTGTCCTACATTATAATTCCTCTCTTTTTTTCCCCAATAACTTATTTTTAAAATATTTTATGCTCTACTACAGTGACATTCTCCTTCTTGTCTGCTTAGCATTCAGGGAATAGGAATGATAAGGATGAACACACAATCTAGGTATTCTTTTGCTTCCTCAGAATGCTTTCCTAGATTGATTTTACAGGCTCTCTATTAGATATTTGGTTTTTTGGGTGCACCTCATTTATTCATTCTCACCAAGAGCTCTTTAAAATGTACCAGTTTTCAAGTTCCTAAAGCCACATACTGAGAGATTTGAAAGTTTCCTCTCATTTGACAAATCCGACTCTTACCCTGCTGTGGAATAAACCAGAATGAATAGGATAAACTTTTGGATAAATGTCTTCTGTGAAGTCCTTCAAACCATTGAAGTGATTAATTGAATAGTCTACCTGCACTACTAGATGATCATTACAATTACTTCTGACTTTAAAACCTTGAACACAGTACTAGATTGGCTTTTGTTTTATTTAGGCTGAGTAACGGATCACTGGAATGTTTTGCTTTATGACCACAATTTCATGTTCTCAGAGGTTCATACTTCATTTGAAGTGGGAATATAATATTTTTTACAAATTCCTCTCAAGAAAAACTGTGATTCAGTTCAGTGTGAACAGTTCTCAGGCTGAATGGTTGAAGCCAGACCTGCCCTTGTTGACTAAATAGCTAGTAATTAATCTGACTTCTGATTAGAAATGTAAAGTGAACTTTGGTTTGTTGGACAGAAATTTTTGGACCAGGAATCCAATTTAATATCAGGCTTTCAAGAGCAATCTAAAATACTCTTTTGTCACAGCTACCATGTTCTGTAATACAATCAGTTCTCAAAATCATCTTTGGAAGGGTGCTTAAACACTGTTTTGGGGAAGGAGGCATTTAATATTCATAAGAAAAAAAAACTTTTCAGTAGTAGCTCACAAAAGTCATCAGGGACAACTGTGACCCACTGGCTCTGTACTCCCAGAGCCTGGACTGGAGACAGGCTGGGAAAAATGTATATCTGTTTCTCAAAAAAGATGGAAAATTTCCAAATGATTTGTTGATTTTTTTTTTATTTTTTTTTCATTTTGTAATAGTCACAGCATAGCCAAGTCTCCACTTATTAAGCAAATCTTACCTACTTCTTATTCAGACAAAATTCTCATTTCATAATGACTTGTAAGTGCTGAATGAGGTTGTACCTGTGCTAAATCCTTCAGTGTTCACACAAGCATATTGAATTTTACACATGAAAATGCCACCACTGATATTGGAGGTATTAATCACTTGCATGAAGTCAAGCACATATATTTAAAAACCTGGAAGACTACTAACTAACAGGTGCTCATTTCTAACATCTGATAATTATATTAAATAATGAAATAAAAATTTACATGCGGTTCCTGGGATGAAACAAAATTAAGTGCACATAATTAATTGCATTATAAATCTTCAAATATATGCTTATTTGACTGCCACAGAATATAAAACTAGATGTTAGGAGGAAGTTCTTTACAGGGGGGGGGGTGAGGCACTGGAACAAGTTGCCCAGGGAGGTTGTGGTTGCTCCCTCCCTGGAGGTGTTCAAGGCCAGGTTGGATGAGGCCTTGAGTAACCTGTACTAATGGGAGGTGTCCCTGCCTATGGCAAGGGGTTGGAACTAGATGATCCTTGAGGTATCCTTCCAACCTTACCATTCTATGATTCTATAATATAATGAAGTGTATGCAAATAACGAAGAATAGAAAAAGATCTGGCATAGACATTTCAGTCTTCTTTCTATTTGTCTGAGCCTTTTATTCTTCTTGAAACTGTGGGAGGAAGGCATGTGAAATCAACTGGATTGTATTTACTCAAACAGCACATTTATGCTATTAATATTCTGATTTGGCAGTTTGAAAAGGTTTTAAGAAATGTTAATGGGTGTTTCACCCATCTAATTTGCAGCCTTTACATCACCTAAGAAAAAACTCATAGCTGTGAAATAGCTTTGAGAATGGCTGCTGTCAGGAAAGACAGTGGGAAAAAAAACCAGGCCATCAGGAATGGCTATGCAACCGATACTGACTGTAAAACTGGTAAGATTTTTAAACTCTCGCTTGCCTGACCATTTTGTTGTGTAGTTTCATTTTGATACAGAAAGCTAGGAAAACCAGTAATCTCAGATCAAAACTACATGGGGCAGGTGTTCAATCGCATGTGGAGAGTACGCACTAATTATCAGAGGATAAAACCCTTCCCAAAACCCTTCCTTCCAAAGGGTTCAGATTAAAAGCAATCCAGCTAAAATTCATTTGTATAACAACCTTGATATCAGCTAAAACACTGAAAGCTGCTACCAAAAAAAATTACAAGTCCTTTTTTTTTGTGAAAAGAAACATGAGAATTAATTATGTGTTAAATTAAGCAGCATCTTCTCTGCTTCCTTTTGAAAAACACAGGGAGGACAGTTTCTAGACAGAAATTCCCAAGTGATTTGAAAATATGTGAGGCCATTTGAATATTTCCTTGACTACAGATGAGCAATACGCATAAACATCTAGGAAAACCAAATGCAATTGCTGAAGTGATGATTGTGTGGCAATGGAAAAGGGATTAAATGTTGCAGAAGATTACACATAGTGGAAGGACTGGACAAATTATGGCATAGCACAATGAACTTTTGTTTAAGCAGCAAAGTGAAAGTTTGGATAAATAGTAGAATCTCTCCTTTCAGATACAGCAAACAAATAATGTAGAAGTGCTGTAAAATGCATATTCCTAAGGGAAAACTCCAGTATCCTCAAGTGTGCATATACAGTCAAACATGTAATTACAGCTATAATCAAACATGCACACACGAATCTATATAGTCCAAAGATTCTTTCTGAGCATTCCAGTACTGATGCCTTTTCTTTTTTTCTTTTTTTCTCTAGGAAGGTATCCTCTACACTGGGTCTGATTTATCTCTCAGTGTGGTGGCAATGTAGAACTATTATTTGACATCAGCTGAGTTTGACCAAAGAAGAATGGAATGCTAATTCTGTCTCTAATAAACTGAAAACTGATCAAGGTATCTCCACTGCCTATCTCCCACCAACATATGTCTTGTCAGAAGTGTAACATAAATTTTTATTCCAAATCCTAGCTAGTCTGCATGCTTGTAGATTTCCTTATTAAGCAGTCTTTGCTGAGACCTTGAACAGAGATGGACAATTTCTTACAACCACATGCTAAAATAATTCATAGTTACTGTCACTCAAAGTATAAAGAAATCCTTTTTTTTTTTTTCTCCCCATAAACTGCATTATAAAGAAAAAAAAAAAAATCTTTAAGCTGAAGTACTGGAGTGTGACAATGTTACAGCTATTTCATAGAAGGTAGCATTCTGGACTGTTTAACAGCCAGAGGAGAAAAATTCCACTGATTGTAAAGTTGTCACAGATTTCATTCAGCCAAGAATAATTCTTGGTTGTAAAACTACAGATTTTCAAAACCTTATTCCATATTCAAGTATAAGTTACTAGTAATTTCATAAAATACAGATGCATTGGCTCAAGGACACAGATCTTTGCTAGGCATACAATTTGTACACTTTGAACAAGGCACTTTACAAGGGAATGCACAAAACTCTATCTGTGCAAGCATTTGTACGACAGTGATACCACGCTGAAGGATTCTGTTGAATGAAAGAAATTATAACATTTGCAAGATTCTTATTTCACTTGCAATAAGAACTGTGTAATAGCTTTTTTAAAAAGTTATTATTCATCTTGCTTGTGACAGAAAAGGTCTTCAAAATTCCAATAATATGCTGTAACATTTATTTGAAGTTATTTCCTCAGAAACTCTCAATTACATATTCTGACCAATACTGTAGAGAGTATTACCAGCCTAAGCAGCAGCATAACACTATACCAGTCCATTGCTATCACAAATGGCCAGCTAAGCACCATACATAAGCTCTTCTTCAAGTCACTATCAGCTTTAGCTCACAGCTTACTTCAATACTCAAGTCAGCTCCACATTTTCAAAACATTTAGATTCAGCAGTATCAGTGCAATGGTGGTTCACACACATACAGAGTAGGTAGCAAGAACATAAATGCTCATTGAGCTGCAAAAGCAGCTCAGCTGAAGTTAACAGTTCAAAAACAAAGAGAAAGCAGAGACAGCAGAATGCAAAAAGTGACTGTTCACAAGCCCACTGACACTGTGCAATGATTACTTTATAGTGAAGGGAGAGTGGAAGGGGGTATGTTTAGCCAGAATAAAGTAGGGACACTCAAGCATGCCAAACTCTTCCACTAGCTTCACATGCTCTCTTAGGTGCGTGATCTTCATACTTCCACTTTAAACATGATAAGGATGTAAGATTAATGAGGATGCCAGAGGAAAGATACCATTTTATAGTTCATTAAATTAGATAGACAGAAGGCTCATCTATACCATTTATCACAAAGACATAGTAAGCTTCCCAAAGGTTGTCGTTTGGGGATTTATAGATCACTCTGATTCTGGAATTGAAAACTGATGACTGGAATGGTAAATTAGAAAAGAGAATTGCAGAGATTATTGGGTTAGATAATTACAAATGGTAGATCGTAATTTTGCTCATGGTTGTTAAAATGTTAATAACCCAGAATGATCCTCTCTACCTTATACTGCAAGTAACTATAGCAGGTGTCATTTGTTATTTTATCCTTTGAGTGAGTTTATTATTTGAGTGAATAAATCCCTGCACAGTCCATATAAGCCACTAGTTCCTGCTTTTCAAAAGTAAAGTAACATGGCAGAAGCAAAGAGGAAAACAATAAAACAAGATGTGATCAGGGTTCTATGGAAGACAGATATGGGTATGGAAATACCCAGCTTCTTGAGGTAGTTCCTGCTCTCCTGGATTTTCATTTGAATTAGATCTTAACTACCTCTGAAGACAGCTTGACACTAGTAGTTCCCAGCCCTTGTCTTTTCTTTCTAATACCATGTAGGGGGTAATGTAGTATAAAACATCTGTTAAGAGGTAAAAGTGCCGCTGAGGGAAAATAGTTGCACAAGTGTTTTGTAGCTAGACTCATTATTTTAGTGCCTCACATTTCAGTCCCCCCACTGGACTTGCTTCATACAAGTTGATTAAAACTGAGAGCTGAATATTTCTGGAAATCTAAATCCAAACTGACTGAAATGTTTGCATTCTATATCAAAGGAAATTCTGGAATTACTGTCTCTTGAGGATTAATTCTTCCCTGATGGTACATCGTAGGGCTGTTTTGGGCCATAAATCATGTCTGTGAGAAGTTTTAATAGGATGCTGATTCATGCCTGAAATAACAATAATCAAATTAACTGAAAAAAATTCTGCTGCCAGCAAAGACAATTAAAATTAACACTGAATTCATTATATATTTGACTCAAAACATACCATACAGTTATGGCACATACTCTGGTTCATTTTGAGGCAATTTGTGGGTAAAAAAATTAAACTGCTGTTGCATCTTTGTCTACAGAATTACTTTTCCCAATGATTTAAGAATAAAATCATTTTAGATTAGACTGTCTCTGAAAACAGTGAAAACTAACCTAGTGCTCTCCTTGACAGCTATAAATCAGGTTTCTACAAAGGTCTGCATTGCCAGCATACAGCAGCTCCTTCAGCAGCCATATATCTCAACATAAGCTCAGCTGAACTACATTGGTATTTGGCAAAGATTCACAGATGTCTTGTCTGGAAAAGGTATTTAAAGAAGGACACTTTATTAAAACAGTACATGTCTTATCCAGGCTAACACTAATTCTAATTAGCTGGAAGCAGAAGTGATTTTTCCATAGTTGTGGAAGCTGCTTATTTAATTTTTTTAAAGTTAATCCACCTCTGTTATGAAGTAGAATAATCCCTTTCCCTTTAGAAGCATAAGGGAATATAGCTATAACATTGGATACACAAAACAAGCACACTTGTTTTTTTCTTTTATTCAGCAGGATATAACTGCTATGGCACATCAGTAGCTGCTGCTCAAGGAGACTTTGAGGGAACCACCTAATAATGCAGAGAATGCATTACTAAAAAGATCTTTCTTGTACCAAGTGAGGACAAAGTGCCACGTGCTGCAGCAGAAGTGATCACATCTCTGGATCTTTCTGCAAGTTAGGCTCTGAGGGTGAAAAACACTGAAGTGAGGAGAATTAACTTAAATCTCACTTAAAACCTAATTTTACCCTCAGTGGTTGCATTAACTCAAAGGTACGGTAATGCATGCCATACACAAAGTCTCTCACTAAGTGTGCTCCCAAGGACTAGGAGTATGTCATACTATGCTTGACTCTCTGTGTCTTTTATGACCCAAAATAAAACTAGACAATGTTTCTCAGACTATAAGGCACCTGGGTACTTCTCTTCATGGCATGCCGATACCTTTATTCAAGCTTTGCTTTAACAGGTGCTTGATGTCTCTTCAATGCAATAAGAAAAGACACATGAGAAAATGAGAAAATGGTTATTCTGATGAACTTTAAATTTAGTAGTACTGCAGGTCATTTAAGTTATCCACTGATCTTGTAAAGCTCCATTAGATTATCTGCATTTACAAACTATTTAATAGGTTAAAAAAAAAACAAACAAAAAAACATAATACAAAACCTTGATTTAGTTCCTTCATTGTGAAAGGAATGAACAGTGAATGATGTGTTTATGTATTGGTTTCTGTATACTTTTAGCCACGTGGTTTTTCAGCCTTCCAGTATCTGAAGGGGGCCTACAGGAAGGCTGGGGAGGCATTATTTACAAGGTCTTGCAATGATACAGGACAAAGGGCAATGGGTTTAAACTGGCAGAGGGAAGAGTTAGACTAGATGTTAGGAGGAAGTTCTTTCCAGTGAGGGTGGTGAGGCACTGGAACAGGTTGCCCAGGGAGGTTGTGGCTGCTCCCTCCCTGCAGGTGTTCAAGGCCAGGTTGGATGAGGCCTTGAGTGACCTGTACTAGTGGGAGGTGTCCCTGCCTATGAGGGACTAGATGATCTCTGAGGATCTTTGAGGTCCCTTCCAACCTTACCATTCTATGATTCTATGATTAAAATAAATCTATATGAGGATTGTTTCATACATGGGTATCTAAGGAAACCATTGTATGTGAAACATTATGAAAGATTTAATAGCTGTCAAAATTTTGAAGATCTCACCAAACCAAATTGACCAGTATATATTATTTCCAAATATGAAATTTGCAAACAATCTAATCGACCTTTTTTTTTCAGTATTATCCTGAGGGGGATTGACTGTTATTCACATGCTGAAATTATTTCACTCCAACCAACCTTAACTCACTTTCAGAGTTGTAAAAAAAAATTCAATATTAAAATCCATGAAAAACAATTACAAAATTAAATTTCAACTTTAACTTAATTAAACACTGTTAAAATTGTTTATACAACTAGTCCTCTGCAAGCCTGCTTTCTACCAAGACAGCAAAACAGGATAATGGCCATGTAAGACTTGAGTCATCTACTTCTTAATTAGAAAGTATGGTTATCTCTATGTATTCTAATAGTTGTACATTATTTTCATCTAGCTTTCCATGACATAAATGTCTGAACAAGGCTGTCACCAATTATACCTCGATGCTGAATATTTATTCCTTTTCAGAATGCACACAAGAAGACATTTTACTCTTAACAGCTCTAGGCTGAATTCTGTATTTGAAGTAAATTCACTATTCCACCAACCAAAACAAACTATGTTTAATCTTTGAATCACTGAGAGTGCTGTCTCAGTTTCATGTAAATAATGGAACTGTACCTGGAAGCTGTCCCTATAATTTTAAGCTTTTAAAGCTCATGAAATGTACCGTATCAATCTGTCACAGTTTTATTTAAAGTCACGAAATACATTGCTGAAGTTTTGCTTTTGCTGCCTTGGCAAATCTCATAAATTACACTCCATCCCAATCAAGCATTTCAAATTATATCATGCAAACTTCCTGCACAAATAAATTTTTGCCTAGTGCCAATCAATGCCAAAGTAAAACCTCTTCAACAGCGAAAAAATACACACTTCAATGAGTATTGATGTGGATTTGAGATCTCAAATATTCAGCTGAAATGTAAGGGTATGCAGATGACACTATAGTCTAAAGACATCTATAGAGTTTCACAAGTGTAAACTCTACTGTCAGTGTATTCTATGATAACATGGAGCAAGCGTTCTTGCTTGTTAGAAACAGTCTGCATGACACTAGCACAGTATCTTTGTTCTTGAGAAATTTGAAAGTTTTCATTATTTTGTAATCTCCAGGAGGAAAAAAAGAACATATTCCAATATGTAGCAAATACCAAAGAATCAGCTTTGACTGGAGAGAAGGTACATTTTTACTACTTCTGAGAGCCTGCATCTTAGATTAGACCTGCTCGGGCATCTTGAAATATCCAGTGTCTTTTGGCATAACTTGATGACTTAACAAGGACTTTAGAATTATGCAAATTGAAAGAATGAAAATCAACTACCTCTACTTAGGAAGAATACATCAAAGAGATTAGTAAGCTCAAAAATGCAGGGTGTTTAAGTGAACGCTCAGAGAGTATGATGAACATTGAAGGAAAAAAAAAAAAAAAAGTAAAAACCCCCAAAACCTCTCCCTCAACCCAACAGTAAATCAGTATGACATGATGAAAGGAAAAGGTTAAGGGTTTTAAGACTTCTGTCTGACTTGTTTGGAGGTAGTTGACTGATACTTTTCAGGGTATGCTACCACAAACTGGAAGAGTGCTGGTCCTTTTAGATCTAGTTTAATCATTATATAAAGATATTGCCCTGATTCAAGACAAATTCAGGTGCTGTGTTCACCTTCTGCTGGTGAACAAATGAAGTTTACCGTCATGAGGTATTTAGACAATCGTGATCTGGTTATAGATAATACATGTAGTCTAAATGCCGAAGGGTGGAACTAAATGGTTGAAATGCACTGACATTTTGGATTTTTAAGCCAGAAAGTTATCCAGCTTTTTGTTTCCACCTCATGTGGTACGTAATCTACTGAGGTGCCACATTTCAAATAGCATTAGTCATAAACAAAAAAATCAGATAAGCAAGTTTATACAGCTAGAACAGTAACCTAGTGATCTCTTCAACATCATTAATAATGCAGCAGAGAAAACACAGAGGTCAGCTACACTCAAATTATTTACTGAAATAAGTAAACAACAGTCTGCATTATTGATTATGAAAGCTGTATATTTTTAAAAATGCTTTTATGAAGCTATTTGTCATATTTACTTCTTTTAACTAGAAAAAAATGATATTGCAACTAAAGAAGTTTAGATTTTTAATATCAAGCAAGAATTGTTTGGTTCAGAATTGTATTTGTATTCTACTTATTAATAATCTCATTAATATATAATACTTAAGATGTGGTGTTTTATTTTGAAAGAAGAAAGAATAATATTTCCATGCTGGTACTATAACAAAATTAGCAAATAGCTTTACAGAAACAACTTTTGCTGTATTAAATCTTTCTGGTTGTAGACTGAACAAGTGCATTCGATCCCAGTCCATTTTAATTCTTTCTAGCTAATTCTCTTGAGAGTTTCAAATGGATTATTCTTTTGTCATATCCCTGTCACAAATACTTCCATCAAAATGTTCTTTTTTTCAAGCATGTCTACTTTGGCATTTCCAAAAATCAAAACATTCACTTTAAACAATTTAAAAGACAATATTAATGTTCATGCAAGGAAGGAAACATGCATTTTCAAAATGTCTGAATGATATTACCCTGGGCTTCGCTTACTTGGCAGTGAAGTGACAATTGGTAGAATCAACCTACCATAAAAATAAAGGTTTCTATTTGCTTCCTGCTCAGCTATACTGGAACTTTTATAAACATGACAGCTTTTCTATTAAAATTCCTTGAACTGAGGAATAGATTGCTTGCATTAAAAAAAAAAAAAAAAATAGGAAAGAAAAGGAAAAAACAACACCACAAAAATTAGTTCTGGGACACTCAATTCAAGANTGAGACTTTTCTTTGAATTGCTGATGTGATGGCTGAGGAGTGCAGGTAGTTGTTTAATTGTTCATGCACTTAGGCTAGTCACAAAGGCATGAGAAGATGATTTATGAAGTTGAACTTTCAGGTGTTTCATTGTGATATGTATAATTCTGCTTCAGTTATGATTAAGATATTTTATTAATCTGTTCCATCCAATGGAATATAATATATACTAATTTCAAATTTAACAGTCTCATGGTTGCTAGCATACAGCTGCAGAATGAGGCTAATCTCTCTGTCAGAATTCTGAAATTTTATTCAAGTAATTCTGAAAAAGAATTATGCATGGCTTGAACTTCAAGCACTTTGTGACGGGTTTAGGAGTTCCC
>WBNM01021059.1:0-28000 GCA_013399055.1 Ramphastos sulfuratus
CCCAGGACTCGGTTGGTTGTCATTTTTGGGACAATTCACAAAAGTTGCAGTGCATGTTTCAGCTGCTCTCACCCTTCAACATTTAAATAATACATTTCTACAATGCACATATTCCTTCCCAAATATTTTAAAACAAGCAAGCAGGATCTGATATAAAGCCCACTGAAGTTAATAAAAGTACTTCATGAAGCTCATTTTTTAAAAATTAAACAAACAAAAACCAACACCTGCACAGATGAGTTTCAGCACCCACCAGACTAAAGGAAAAAAAAATTACTTCCATCATACTTTGGAGCTTGCACTTTTCGAGTCTGGGGAGGCAGCAAGAAGCCATTTGTTATCAGAGAGACTGCTAGCAGCAAGTCACTTTTGAGAGCAATAACAAGAATGCTGTCCTTCACCTCCTAGTTAAAAATGGAAGATCAGAATCACTTTGAAACTATTTATAGCCTCAGCATTCCTCTTGGTCTTCTTCAATTAAAACATTGTGCCTATAAATGTGTGCTGGTTTGAGGTTAATTGGAATATTCTAATGAGAGAAATTAGGTCATTGGTTGTAAAAGAATAATAAAGTCTGTATCATTCATTGGTATGATGAAAGGGATAAAAAGCCAAAATGTAAATAATTTGCCCCTCTTTGCCCTGGGATGCTGCTTCTCTTTGTTTCTCCTTTTCTCCACTCTAGCATCTTCCACTAACAGATAACAAGTAAGTTTTCCTGATTGTTTTGTCAGTCTGGGAGAGAGAGACAGAGGCTTTGAGCCCCTTTTGGGTAGCTTCTTTGTCCAAGAGAGAGTTTGGATTTCTGTATTACTTCTAATTTGTATATAATTGTAAATACTTGCAAATATGTTGTGTATATATGCTTGTAAATTCAGCTTTGCTGTAAATATAGCCTTATCTTACTTCAAAGCTGTCTGAGTTGGTCTGGTAAATTCCAATAGTGTGTGTGGGAAGTTCCTAACCTACCACAAAATGCCACCAAACTCACATACCCCCAACTAATATATGAACACTTTTTATGCATGTGAAGTGTCATGGATTGAGTTAACCCAAGATATGAGGTTACTTTCTGTAGTGACTTACAACACGGCATCAGATAGCACTTCTAAACTCAGGTTGAATTTGAGACCGCTCCCATTCACCCTGTAATGGCCAACTCCGATCATCTGTCCCTTCTGTCAAGAAGCCAGATGCTATGCTTCTGTGAACATGAAGATAAAAAGGTTACCAGAAAACAGCGGTTAAGAGGTGTGGGATGAGATGGGATGGGAAGAAAAGGGAAATGGAAAAAGAGAAAGGAAACAAGAAGAAATTAAAAAAGAACACAGAAAGGAAAATAGGACTCTGGAGACAGAAGATTCACTGGGGCCTCGTGGTAGACCTGTAACAGAACAGTACAACAAATTCTGAATGCCTCCACAAACAAGTGATACCAGCACCTATACCTAGGTGATTTTGCTCCTAATACAAGTGTTGTGATAGAACAGAACAAAAGACAGAAACGTTTTAGTAAAGAGGTAATCTTTAGGGCAGAAACATCTTGAAAAAGTGCAATAGCACCAAACACATTGACTGTTTCTTTAATAAATCTTTCCTTTTCCCCAATTCCCTCTCCCAGCAATGCAAGCCAACTCAACAAGCTTATTCCTGATGCAGTTGCACTGAGGTCATCAAGAGTGTAGCATCAATCAAAATTACTAAATGCAAACAATAAGACTATTTACTCAGAGAGGAGAAATCATTTTGCTCCAGAGTAAAAATCAATTGCTTGCTGATAAGTATCAGGAGCTGCCTCTCTAAATCTATTTCCCCACATAAACTGCTTTCCTAGTCTTTGGGAGCATCCAAGACCACTTGAGATAGCTAGGTTATACCAGGTGTCCAGAATCAACTCTTTCATCCTCTAATATTCCACACCACTCTGAACCTCCTACCTCTCAACTACACTAAATTTTTTCAGTAGCTGACTGCTTCTTGGCAACATGAAAGGGCACTCCTATGGCACAACTGGAAGTAAGGGATCCAGTTCCAGGTGACTTCCCCATGGCATCCAACTTCAACCTGGCAGTTTTCCACTAAACACTTTTCCCTGTTTTGCAGGATAAAGCTGATCATGGAGCAGTATGACTACAGCAGAACACGTTAGCCTAGCATATCAGATTATCAAATACATTAAAATAAGAATAGCCTAACTTCATGCTCAACATCTCTCTCTCTCTGGCTGCTCTTGGCACACTATTTTCATATACATTAGAATGAAAATGTTTACAATGTGTTCAGTAAGCAGAGAGCCAAAGTGAGGCTATCCTTAAAAAATGTTCAGTTTCTTACTCCTAACCAACTGGTCCTAGACTAATGTCTGCAACTAGACTCCAACTTCTAGGGTGGAGTCTTAACTTTTCATAGATTCTTTGTTGCAGCAAACTTTGATGAACACGCTCCTCTACAATCCAAGTCTGCACTATAATAATAAACCAAAAAGCCAAACCACAGGAGAAACCCAGAACAATTTCTGAATGACAGTTTGAGTTATACATAGAAGAATTTAGGGACTTCATTGAAGATTTCCCAGGAGTTCAGTGCAGGGACCATGAATGAGGAGAAAGAACACAGCAGGTATGAAAAGGATGATAAAACACAGAAGGAAAACTATAGCATAATAGAATAACATCAAATTGATTTTGCTAAGGCATACTCTTAGTTTGTCCAAATTTGATATATTTGCTTTTGCTCTTCTAAAGCATTCTGACTGAACGGCACAGCTGTGAGACAGTTGTAAAGCTTTGTTACAATCCTCCACCATGATTTTTAAGCCACAGCGGTGTGGGCCAAATCTTGATTTTTATGTATTCATTAACAAGTCTAGCTAAATGAAATACTGCTATACACATCTATACTTTATGACTGGAAACTTCTGGGCAGAACCAAAATTTCCTAACAGATTGTCAGAAATACCAGATTTTTGTCCACCATGCACAGACTTGACTGTTTTCTTATTGTTAAAAAAAGAATTCAAAATAAAATAAAGGCAATAAGATCAGCCCATAAATAACGGTAAGAATTCAAGATGTGCATTTCAATGAGATTACAATACTTTTTGGGTAAATTAAGTCATACCCTTTGGTCATAACATTACCTTAAGAATGCTGTAATGGTCCTCAAATTAAGTGCCTTATGTACGTTACAGGTTCGGTATGTGCTGCAAAGCTTGGCTTCATCGTACTTTAAAATATGAGAATTTTTAACATCCTATGACAGAATGCTTTATTAAAAATAATAAGGGTTCAAGAACTCATAATATTTGGAGGAAAGAGCTTTTCAGCAAGGAAACATCTTTGCAGCATTTATAGTTTTATGGTGAAGCAAGTTACATCAGCTTGAAAAAAAATAAATCAACTTATCAGCCTACACAAATATGTTCAGGCCTTCTCTTACTACAGCATCAGCATGAGAACCTCCCTTGTATATGCACATACACAAGGCAGACATGATCTCTCACACACACGTCCTTTGACACAAGCACTCTCACCTCTGCATGCTCACACACAAACAGTGTGCTCACATGTTAAGCTTTTCTCGCACATAATCAATCCTCCAAGCCCTGGGGCTCTCTCACACAAACACAGGCATGCTTCATACCTTCTCCTGCACAGAAAACCATGTGAACCATCTGTCACTATTTAATCTCCCAATCCAAGTTAGCCAAATATGTCCCACCTCAGCGCCAGACATCCCAGTCAGCCTTTCTAGCAATACAGTCATCACAAATAAACCATTGTTTTTGCTAGCCCCTACCTAATACTAGCTCGCTTTCCACCCCATCTCTTTTACTTTCACTGCCATATGCCCATAGCTCTCTTAAGCAGTCAGGCATCAAGCAGTCCAGTGCTGTATGCAGCATAGCCAGGGGCATGAGGTATTTTGCATTGTGCAGCATACCATAGGATTGCAACTGAGAGCAGTGAGCACCACAAGTTTCCTTCTTTGTTCGCTGTTCTTTGATTGGTAAGTGTTTGGGCAAACAGACACAAAGAAAGCTTTTGGGTTTTTTGGGTTTGTTTTTTTTAATCTAGTAATCACAGGAAAGAGAGACTCACATGTCAGAACTTTAAGTATATTTGCATTTCATAGGTAAAAAAGGAAGAAAGGGCAATTTTAATGCTTTGGGCAAAACTCTCAAAATCCAGAATCCAGCCTCAGGACAGAATGGTCTAAAACAAACCTGAAAACTTTGTGCTTAGAAGACATCCTGGCTAAAACAGAAGGGGGAAAAGAAAGGGGAAAAAATTTTTAAAAAAGGAGACATATTCGTTGTTGGGGATTTCAGAAGTGTTGCTGAAGGCAGTATGCTGGACTTGGAGGAAGCAGGATCAAAAGCAAAGCTTAAGCACTTTTGGCATTTCAGGGAACATTACAGTACTCCCCCAATCAGTACAGAAGGCTGCTGTTACTCACAAAGGTGTTTAAACTCTATAAAAGACCTCTTCCATTTAAATGGCACCTTAAATTGCTTTTTCCTCTTCATATCTACTGTTTCTTTCAGAGAAATCACTCAGTACCAATGGTCATGATAACACCACATGCTTGCTTAAGCCAGTTCTGAAGAACTGGTGCAAATTTTGACCTGAAGACAGAACCAGAACATAAACCTCAGCATCTCAAATACCGAAATGTCTCCAAGTTCAGGATAAAACCATAGAGTTTCTGCTTAGCATAGAGTGGATCAAGCCCAAATCCATTCCTAAAGAGGAACCAACTTATTAGTGGGTTTTTTGCTGATTTCTTCTCAAGATTATTAAATTGATGTGCACTTTAAGAAAGGCTTAGATATATCCAGAATACAGATTTGCTTAAATATGCATTTTATTATATTTTTTTTTTAGTTGTTTTCATCTGCAAACTTTGTGAGGAAGAAACTATTATATGACATCTGTTTATACAGCACTTGGGACTTAGAGCAAAGGCTATGTGGTCTGAAGATTTGGCAAAGGCATCCACCTCTCTCTCTTAGCAAATGGAGCTTGAGTTGGAATCTCTGCAGACAACTAAGTAATTTTATTAATGAGTGAAAGAAAAATAGCCCACTAGGGAAACTGTCATTCAGGAACTCTGCGAACCGTACACTTCCAGCAAAACTAGGAAGCAGTCTTCAGACATTTTCATAAAACGGAGTTTGAGGAAAGAAAAAACATCAAGAAGTGTAAACAAGCTCTGCATATCAGAGTTCACTGAAAGCAAACATGCTGACTGCCTATCTTCAGCACAGGTAGCAAGTGCGACATTCAGAGGCAGGAACAGACTTGAGGATAGGGAATCTGTCTCCTCCATGACCACCCGGCCTCAGTGAAACTGGAGATCACATTTCATCCTTGATATCAAGCTTCTTTTATACTTCACACCACACAGCACCTCTCACCTACATGTAGCTGGTATCTGTGCCATAGTAGAAATTACACTGAGACAAAAAACCTGTGTAAGTAATAAATACTATTAAAACAGTGAGGAAAAAAGATGTATGAAGACTTGAGGAAGTTAATGAAATAAATATCACTCCATGATATTCTAGCTGGAACCACTCTAGTTGCCATGTTTTTATTAAGCTGCTTTAATAAACTTCCATTGTGATTGCGCATCAACCTGAAAAGAAAAACATCTTCATGAAGAGCTTCACGACAGAAAGCTATCAGTAGATGAAAGGAAGTTGGACAGTGACTAATCCCCAGATCTCTGTCCTACCACTTCATTACCAGCAACATCCCAAAAGCTTCCAGTGACAACTGGACAGTGACAACAGATCTTTGTCCTACCACTTCATTACTAGCAAGATCCCGAAAGCTTCCCAATGCAGAAGGCCAGAACGGAACTATTTTAGTGAAGCAGAACAATACAGGTGGAGCAATCATTTGGCTTCAACCTAAAAATTACATCCAAGTGGGCCATACCATTAACAAAAGCAGAGAAAGCATTTACCTTTTCTAAATCTGTGTAAAACTTTGCTCTTGGCTTTCTTTTTTTTTTAATACTATGAAAGCTGACCCTCCTGCCTAGCACTTGAGTGTTCAGCAAGCCTACTAGTAAACACTAGGCAACTTTTCTCAGGCTCTCTTTGGTCTTTTCTTAGGATATAAAACATACCTAAATAACATAAATTGAGAAGAATCTGATCTTCTCTTTTCTAGTGATGTCCTGCCATGAGCTGCCGACAAAACCTGCCTCTTTGATCCCTACATACATATGAAAACATGAAGGCAACAAAATCAATCCACTCCATCTCTTCTCTAAAAGCAAACACTAATTACTGCTTTAATCAGTGATGATCCTCCTCCGGCAGACCCCAGTCCTAGGATATAGTTCCAGTAAACACAACAGAAGACATTCTCCAATGTTCACTTTGTTTAAAAATCCGGTCCCCCAAAAAAACCATCCCTTCGCTTCCACCCCAAAGTGATTCAAGGATTTTCCAAAGGGAAGGGGCTGTTTATGCTAGCTGCCTGTCACTTAGACAAGAAGTGGGAAAAGTCAGTAACTTTGACATAAAACTTCAGTTCCAGGTAATTGATTGAGCGGATCAAGAGAAATGATCCACTACTGGAGGAAAAAAAATAAATCTGGATAAGGGGGGGGAAAAAAAAGAAAAAGTTTGGGGAAACTTCAAAGCAAAATTTTCAAACAGTAATTGACCCTCAGACTAATGTGAAGGCAGAACCATCATAACAGAAAACATGTCTTCCTGCAATTCTACTAAAGAAAGAAGCCCACTCACAATAAAGACAATCCACACACAATGCATCTCCTGCAGTGAAAGGACTCTCATGACATGCAGAAGGTGTTTGAAATGTGAAATGTCCATGAAAAGACAACAAGACATTTGAATGTCATAGGAGCTTATTACAGAAAAACATGTTCATCAAACTATTTTTAAAAAATATTAGACTAGATTCAAGAGTGAATATTTCTTCCATCAACCGCTGCTTAAGACTCTCATGTCAGATTCGATTCAATCATCTTAAACATCAGATCAGGAATATTCATAGCACACTCCTTAACAGCTCGAGCAAGCCTCAGAACAATGTGATGAATGTTCATCCCCATCTCCCTTTCCCAACCAACATCAGTTTGTTGCTCTGGAGTAGTTAAGCAGAGCTCAACTGAAGTGGCCAGTGCAACACCTCGAACTTTAACAATTTTCCTTAGGTAAGCATGTGGCTTAAGGTCATGTACTATATCCTTTGCAAGGTCAACATTGACCCCAGAAATAAAATCCATTCCTACCTATGCTCAAATTCAAGCATTTCACTTAGTAATTTTGATTTGGAAAACAAAGCTAAATATCAATGTATCAGCTAAAATTACCAAATTTCAGTCAGTTCTGGTAGGCTGGTAGAAGTCATGTTCTTAAAGAAGAAAAAAAGTAAAATAAAATAATTACACAAATTCCTGAATGTGTGCTTTTACCAATCTCAATGAGCTAATGAAACAGCTGAAGAAGGACATAGCTTTTGACTTCAGCTGAAGGACTGGTCATGACAACATAAGACCCATGATGTTTGGTCATCATTCAAGCAGATCAACACTCCAATCCAATTTAGTGTCAGCTGTAAACTTGCTGAAGGTGCACTCAATTCCTTCATCCAGATCATTGATAAAGATACTAAAGAGAACTGGCTCCAGTACTGAGCCCTGGGGAACACCACTTGTGACAGGCCACCAACTGGATTTTAACTCCATTCCCCACTACTCTTTGGGCTTGGCCATTCAGACAGTTTTGCTTCTTTTTTTTACCCAGTGAAGCATCTACCCATTCAAGCTATGAGCATCCAGTTTCCCTGGGAGGATGCTGTGTGAGACGGTCTCAAATGCTTAAAGTCCAGGTAAACGAAATCCACAGCCTTTCCGTCACCCACTAAGTGGGTCACCTTGTTGTAGGAGATCAGGTTTGTCAAGCAGGTCCAGCCCTTCATGAATCTATGCTGACTGGGCCTTATTACCTGTCTGCTCTGCATGTGCTGCCTAATGGCATGCAAGATGATCTGCTCCATGACTTCCTCCATCACTGAAGTCAGACTGACAGGTCTGTAGTTCCCTGGGTGCTCCTGCTGGTCCTTCTTGTAGACGGGTGTCACATTTGCCAATCTCCAGTCAGATGGGATCTCTTTGGTTAGCCAGGACTCCAAAGTGGTTTGCTGAGCACTTCTGCCAGCTCTCAGTTGCCATCCAGCCTCATAGACTTGTGAATGTCTAAGTGATGCAGCAGGTCATCAACCAACTTCTCTTGGATTATGGGGTGTTCGTTCTACTCCCTATCTTCCAGCTCAGGAGGCTGGGCATCCAGAGAACAAGTGGTATCACTACTAAAGTCTGAGGCAAAAAAGGGATTGAGTACCTCAGCCTCTTCCTCATCCTTGACCGCTATACTTCCTCCTGCATGCTAGGAAGGATTCCCCTTAGTTCTCCTTGTGTTGCTAATATATTTGTTAAAAACATTTCCTATTCTTTTTAACAGCTGAAGTCCACTGGGGCTTTGGCCCTTCTAATTTTCTCCCTGCATGGCCTCACAAGAGCTTAGTAGTCCTCCTGAGTGCCCTGCCCCTTCTTCCAAAGATCATAAACTCCTCCTTTTCCCCCGAGTTGCAACTAAGTCTCCATATTCAACTACAACAGCCTTCTTCCTCACCATGCGTCTTTCAGTACATGGGGACAGCCTGATCCTTCACCTTTAAGACTTTCTTCTTGAAGACTGTCCAAGCTTCCTGGACTCCTTGGCCCTTCAAGACTGCCTGCAAAGGAACTCTGTCAACCAGTCTTCAAAGAGGCCAAAGTCTGCCTGCTGAAAGTCGAAGGTGGCAGTTCTGCAAGTCAGCAGCACCTTTTTGCAGGGAGAAGTTCTAATTTGTATCTGATTGTTCTCTGCCCTGTTTGCTGATTCACTTCTTTTGATCTCATGATTGTCTTCATAGGACTTGATAGTATTTCCATGAGGTAAAGAAAAACACTTTGCACAAAACTGGTTTGCTGGACTACTAAGATGGAAAGAATGAATAAATATAGGGAGAAGATAAAGAAGGAAGGGTTTGATGACTTCAAACAGAAAACAAACAACAACAAAATAACCCCCTGAAAATCCATAGAATGAGCAATGTTACAAATACAGCCCCATATGTGTGTGCCAGATTTATTAAACTGCAGGCTTTTTGGAGCAGGGACCACGCAAAGACAAGGTGCTTATTCAGTGTTCGAGTACAAGCTTGCCATCAGCTGTGGCTGCCTTTGGACATGATCTCATTGTGAAAACATTACCCTTGATCACAGTGGTCCTTGAAATCTGCCTCCTGGCTAGTTGATCCTTATTGCAGATTTCATAGTAGCTATTAGGTATATTTGCATCTCTGTCTTTAAAAAAAAATGACAGACACATACCTGGGGAGTTTTGGGGGGGGAGAAGTAAAAGAGCACGTCTGAACAGATGATCTTTACAGTCCCCCCTCCTGCTGCTAGAAGCTTCCCACTCAGCTTCTGCTCCTATTTGTTCATCTTTCTCTGGCAAGAATTATTCCTGTGTTAATTTTCTTTTTTGTGGGTTAATGTTGGGTAACGTGCTTGCAATTGCCCACAACTAATAGATTTCCAGTGATTGACTTTACTGCACTCCTGGCAGCAAAAAATGCACATTTCTTGAACCAGGGTCATTTTAAAGGATTCCAGAAAGTACCTTCAGACATTTCATGGCTTCATTTAAACAGCTACTTTCTTGGTTCCATGCAGGATTTCGAGCATGAGTACAGTATCTTCAAAGGGAGGTCACTATCCCTTAGAATATTAAGTAAGAACCATTTCAAGAGTCTGAACAAAGCATGAAGCATGACCTTTTTTTCATCTATTTATTTAAGGCTAAACTTGGCAGATATGTAGTTAGCCATGATCTCAGCCTCTAGCTGTGCAAAGACATCTGAAATCTGTAGGTTCTGTGCAGATCCAAGGGATTTTTTCCAAAATGTTTCCTGAATAAAATTAAATATTTCTTCATGCTAAGCTTTTTTTTTTTTTTTTTTTCCCTTCCTCCTTCCTTCATAGCCTATTATAATCTCAGATTAAAAATATACAATACTTTAGGATTAGTGGTGCTTATTCTGCAGGGGTTTTTTTCCTTCCTCCTTCCTTCATAGCCTGTCATAATTTCAGATTAAAAATATACAATCCTTTAGAATTAGTGATGCTTATTCTCCCGTTTCCCAGTTGAAAATGAATGCTGTAATTCTTTAATGATTAAAAAACCCCAAACAAAAAAGCACCAAACAGTTCTGTCACACATCTTCTGCCTTTAAAAAGCAGTGAGGCACCATCTATTCCTAACTACCTGGGACCAATACAAGAGGAAGGCAAGAAGATACTGTCCTACTAAGGAAAACCTGGGGAACGCTCAAGCCCCAGGTTGCAGTCACAGAATCACTGAATCACACAGCATCACAGAAAGTTAGGGGTTGGAAGGGACCTNCCCAACACCTAACATTTTGTCACCCCAGCCTAAGCTCACCTTGGCTGCATCCATGCTAGAGGAAATATGATGGAAAAATAATGCAGGTGAATAAAGACTAAAAGTGAAAAATTAATCAGACCTTACACTGGCAAGGTCTAAAAGGCAACCTGATCACAAACAGAACAGTCAATTTGAATATCAATTTGAATAATTTATTATGCTTAATTACTCTCCCACCTCTGATCCATATTGTACTGGGTTTCATTTTACATTTTCTTATGTATGTCTGGGGCCAACATTGACTGGAGTACAATGCAATCAATTATCAACTCCCTTCAGCTGAGATACGGTACTCAACTAAAACACAATGTGGATGGCTTTAATACAGCTTGACAACCGAAATACAGCTGCTCATTCCACATGTTAGCAGACATACTAGGAATGAGCTTAGGAACACAAGCTCAATTGCCCAATGTGTGGGCACACCTTAAATGTCAACATTATTAGCCATCACACTGTGACTGAAGTGATAAACACACAAACCAAATGTATTCTAGCCCATCAAACCCAGACAGTGTCCCTCTTCTCCTCCTCCAGCACACAGCCACAACTGTTGCTTGCTGAGTTGCCAAGTTTTCTGCATTACCACTAGTAACTTAAAAACAGGATTATACCCAAATTAAAAAAAAAAATAAAAATGTATAGCCAGAGGGTGAAAACACAAAGTGACTTTATTAATAAAAAAGTGCTTCATTAGAGTGATTCAAGTCTCAGATTTTGCATATTAACACAACGTAAAAAATACATATATCTGCATTTTTGTGTCACTTAGCTTGTATAGATCTCCTTCTTTCCCACACAGAAGCACTGCACTCAGATATGTTCAGAAACCACAGCAAGGTGTTATCAACAGTAAGAGGCAGCCTCCTGCCAACACTGTGTGATCAGGTGAATGTGGACACTGTAACAGGGAAACCAGGACTTTCCCTCATGTATTTCAATGTCTGACCAGAAATAGAAAAGCAGCTTCATTTATTTACAGGAAGAGGGAAGTGACAAAGAAAAAACAAATGAAACAATATAACACATTCTTAATAAATCCCGGAGACTCACACAAATTTTCTTTCCACCAGAAATGAAAACAAACCTGGGAAGTTTTCACATTTTCAATTTCACTTCCTCATAATTCTCTCACCTTTATGACTGTCCCCCATATTTAGCTTTTTCTGCAAGTTTTATAAGGCATCCTAAATCAAGGGCCTTTCTTCATCAGACAGCATCTCCATTACTCAAGGGCAATGGAGTCAGGGGTCAAGTCAGGGGTGCACCTGAGGCCAGGTGAGGAATGGGCTCTCTCCAAAGCTTAATCCTAGTGCCCTCTGGGAGGTCATTCAGGCTCAGTGTGCAGTCAGGAGGCTGCTTGTATTGAAGATCTTTTTCAGAGATGCTCACTCCCCATTGACTGTCTAGTTAGGGAGACAACAACCACTAGATGCAGACTCAGCTAACTGCACAACTTGACTCCATGTAACAGCAGTTGCCACCTTGATTTAACACTTACTGGTACACTGGACTATGACTGTCTGCAAGCTGGGGCCAGCCAGGAGGACACACAACCATAAATATGGCCACAGCACCATCATTGTGGTAATTATCCTACAACTTCATGAAGCCCAAAGCAGAGTCTCAAATAGTTATCAAAAAGCTTTAAGAGATGTTTTTCTTGGAAAAAATGGTTATTTAACCAAAATGTCATTTAAAAAAGTCACTCAGAAATCTTCTCCACTGCTTTTCACTGACATTTCAATTCCTGACCCACCAGGCATTTTTACACCATTACCATACATGCTACATGACCAGCACGGCTGAAACACCTGAGTGCCCACAAATAATTAAAAAGTCATCTCCATTTTTAAATTGTTTGAATAAATTTATTTATAGAGCAAGTCAGTAATTTACCCAAAGTCACATTTTCCAACCAAAACAACTTTGTCAAGTACTTAAAATATCATCCCTTTCCCTACGGCTCTGCCTCATGGTGTCAGCTGGGATAGCTTTCTTCCCCTAGAATACAGATAGTGACCTCAATGTCCTGGCTAGCAGCAGCTGAAGAACAAGCCGTACCAGGCAACACTCCACTGCTGAACAGAAAAGTCCTACATGGAAACATAAACTAAGCAAATTGTCCAAACATTACCCTTTGTATCTTACTTCAAACAAGGTTCACAGTGGATGGAAAGGCAAGTCAGCAGCAACACCTGAGGAAGGTATTTTTTTCCAGGAAGCACTTAAAATGCTGTTTCACATATTATATACTCTGTTCCTGCTTTCTCTTTCCAAACATTCTGAATTCTCCATAACTTTACATGTCTTCAGCATTCTCAGTTTATAGCTCCACATACATTGAAGTCAGCTGGCAAATCTGCCTTCCTTTTCAGCATGTTAAATTGAATCCTCTGAAATCAAAGGTTCAACCTCATCTATTGTTCACAGCATCTGGAAGACAGATCCTTGACTCTATGGAGAAAGAGATCAAAAATCAAAACACGGGCAACTATCAGTAACCATTGACCTAATCAGCTTTGGAAAGCATGATTTCTTTTCCATTAATAAAGCCCTTAAAAAAGCTGTTTCTGCATTTCTTTTTCTTTAGTGTTGTGGGGTGTTTTTTTTTCATGATACAAACTTTCTTGCTCTGAACAGTCAAAAGGATCACCTTTTTCTGTGCACAAAATCCAAGCTGTACAGTAACTCCATTCTCTTTCCCATGCCTCACAAAAGCATTAGCCTCTGTCACTAAACACCTTAACTGAGTAGCCAGACCTTCTAGAGTGGGATCCAGAGAGAGAGGGCTTCTTTGTTTCGGGGATCAGAAGTTAAGTGAAAAGAATAGCCAGGACACAGAGGATGGAGAAAAACAAGTGCAGGAAAAACTGAAGCCTCAAATAGCACACACAAGGGAAGAACTGCTTTGCTTTTCCACCTGTATCAGAAAAACATGAAGATCAACATCAGTGTACAGTGCTCAGAGGAATCCCAGTAGTCACTTGCATGATAAAACAACAGATGGAGTAGAGACTTAAACTGTGTTGATGAAGACCAAGTATGAGGGGGAAATTTTAATTCGTAAGTTGGGTTAGATTTTGATATCCTTTACATCAATAAAGCCTTGAATAACAGGATGGAACTCATTTTTCTGCGTTATGGTCACAAATTAAGATTTCGTAATAATCAATAGCTTAATACCGAAGTTCAAGACAAACAAGAAGACTAAGCACTCACACAAATCATCTAGCACTAGCCAGGGAGAAGGGTCTACTATAAATTGCTCCCCCCAGTCATTACTAGGGAAGTATCTTTTGCATAGAAGTGACCCTCAAGAGAGCTTTGCTTAATAATAACTATGACCCTCAAAATCCTGCAAACACTTCCTTTATAAGCATGTGGCCAGTCTCATTGACTTAAAAGAAAAGTAATCCCATCTTAAAAGTTACTGTTGGGCAGATAAGAGTTCAACTTTGTAAGAGTTTTGCAACAGTTCTTTCTTTAGAGACCAATTTTGTGAAGCTCAGAGATCTCTCAACTATCACTTATATTTGTGACAATGAGGACCACTGAGTAGATTCTTCCTTCCCTGAATCCAGCATGCTCAAAAAATCTCTGCAAGAAAATTTCCAAAATACTGTATTATGGGTACAAGTTACTCCTGAGGAGATTCCAATTAGACACAAAAGGAAAATTTTTCACAATGAGAACAATATTTGCCATTTGACTTGCACTGAAGCCCAAAAGATCTGGTCAATGGCAGGATTCATCTGCTGAAATAGTTGTCTACATTCATGCTATATGTTTATATTCAATTGGCAGAAACAGCACTCCTCAGATCTGATTTTGGTGACTAAATGTAGACTTCCATTTCAGCTCCCTAGAAATGCTCCGCTTCCTGACTATAAAGGGAATCCACAAAACTGCATTTCAACAGACAGATCTTACCTTCTCCACCCTGGGTATCACATAGAACAATCATATCTGCTTTTTCTGTTAGGACCCACTGAACAACTGTATCTGGTTTTACTGCTAGAGTCCTACCAGCTTTACAGGAGTTTGTGCCACTGGTACACACAAACCAGTGTAGTTACCTTAGTTTCCATGCACAATCAATGGAAAGAAGAGAGCACCTCTGAGAGACAATTCAGCTGGGGTAAAAATCTTAATTCTTCCTGGAAATGCCATTGTGTCTCCACAGATTATGGGAGTGAGCCTTAACTTACCTCTTAATAAGGAGAAGCTGTGAATTGCCTTGAGTTAGACTGACAGGTTCAGACTCCCACTGTTGAGAAAGTAGGAGATGCAGAGTATTCTCTTCCCTAATCTCCTCTCCACACCAGGGAGGCTTGAAACATACAGCATCACATCCCAGTTAAAAAAGCAAGGTTATAGTATGGATTACAACGTCCTTATTAAAATACTTTGAAGGAGAGCAAAACAAAACCACACCAGGGAAGTTTGAAAAATCTGTATTGTGGCCTACATAGTGTCTGTCCACCCACAGCTTTGCCAAGTGAGGATAAACAAGAGCTGAAAGAAACTCCGCAAGCACACATTTCAGTTGGCCAAATATCCAACACAGAGTGGAGCAGCTAAAAATTAGTCTGCACTCTCTAAAGATTTAAAAGCAGAAGTGCAGACCCTTAAAAGGGTCTGAGATTCATCTGAAAGCAGTGCATGCCCTCAGCTGACCAGCTGACACAGACTTAAGATGGCAGAACCAGACTCAGGCTCTTGTTCACTTGCACTTCTGTTACCAAAAGAAGTCACCTCTTTAGCTGAGGACAGCAGGGCTTCTGCATTCAACTTCTGCAGGAACAGGATTTGGCAGCCTCCAGAAATCTGAGCTCTCTATTTTTCTTCCCTTCGCTTACTAATGCCCATTTCTCCTTCTCCGCCTCCCTGCTTCCAATGCACACACATTTTAACACTAAAACCCAGCAGTTACATGGCTTTTCCATACTTCTGGGCAAATACTATGCACCCTCCCTTCAAACTTATAGGTATAGCTTCTCCTCATAGGTAGTAAACCTGCTGCAAGATTACAGTGCTTCATAGTGAAATATTTAAGCTTGATTAAAAAAAAATTACCTCCACATCTCATGCCTTAAGAAAGCTTCATATCCACCATCTCACACCAAAATGCACTCCTTACAACACTGTGTTACATTGCACACTCTTAATGGTTTCTACAGTCACATAGTCACAGACAATGTAATTAACAAGCAACATTCCTTTGTGTAAAATAGGAGGGAGAAAATAAACAGTAAAAGTTCTCAGGAATAAATTTGAGCTCAGAAATAAAACTGTTTTTTTTTAATTTCATTTCATCATTTACTGGGTCAAAGCAAACATAAGCCTGGATTACCTAGGTACAAGCAATGGTTTCTCAATCAGATTGATTTATAAAATAACCTGTGTCCCCTTACAAGGAAAACGATACCTTATTTGCTCTCTTTAAATACACATCAATGCTTTAGTAAATATTTTTTCACTTACCATTTCATTTGTTTTGTACACACTGAAACCAAGAAAAAACAATCCTGTTTTAAAGTTGTATTTTGTGTTCTGTCTCTTGTTACATAATCAGAAGAGTTAGAGGAAATGCTATTATGGAGCTTAAAAATAAAAAAAATTTAAAACCAAAAACCTAGGCACACATCACTACATGACAATAACATATAAGGTGCTCCTACATCAACTATTGGCATGCATTTGAATTAAATGTATGTGCAATCTATAGCCAACTTTCAGGTCTATGATGAATGCCCTTTCTGTGTTTAACCTCCTACACTGCTAACAAATAGGTAAGATTTTCCAGGTTAGTAACAGCAAAATTCCACACTGCAAAAACACTGAATGCTGTCATGCAAAAAAGTCAGTCAGAGAGTCTGAAAATGTCCCTCCCATGTCAAGACTGGTTCTAAGCTGAGAAATTATTAAAAAAAGGATGAAAGTGGATGTTATTTTTTGTGGATAAGCCAAGCAATTTAAAACCAACAAACACATAAACCCTAAACCGTTATCTTTTAAGAGAGATGGTGAATCACTACCAGTGCCCCTTTGTAATGAAACAAGAAGAGCACACTAGCCAAATTTTCTTGCAAAAAGCAAAAACATCTATGGTGGCATGTGAATTTCATGATTAGGGTGACTTGTGACATTATGATCCTTCATATCCTTTACAAAGAGGGCCATGGACTCCATGTTGGAGAACACACTCATTCCATTTCTCTCTGCTCTGTATACACCTGCCCAGGCAAAAGCATCACTTTTCTGAATTCAAACATGCACAGAGACCTATTCACATCATCATCTGAACCTACTACATACCCACCATAGACCCCAGAGCCATTTGCAACAGCCTGAAACACTGTTCTGAATCCAATCACTGTTTCCCCTCTCCTCTGCATTACAGCCACAAGCCCACAGCCCTGTAGCTTAGCTTAGTTCATCTGGGCCCATTTAAGTAAAATAAACATAAACGAAGGGCACCTACTGGGCTGGCTTAACAACAAGAAGAAATAAGGCTGCAGAACTCACTCACACTTGTGTGCATAGCTGATTTTACACCACTCAGCAGCTACATTGATATTATCTTGTCAAAAAGTACAGATCAGCTTTCACCACAAATACTTGGAGCTTGGAAATTACAGCAAAGCACCAAGGCTGGGGGAAAACCAACTTTAGCTGGATGCAAAGTACACTGCAAGTGCAGCATTTGAAGCCTCAACATGACGCAACTAAAATCATGCCAGGGACAGGGGCTTGCTGAAGATTCGAATATGGACCCACGCAAAACCACAACGTATGTATTAGATGCCTATAGCTCATTCTCTGCCCAAGCTAGGAGTGCCCTGCAAACAGATTTGCACAAGCTACAAATCAATGAGGCTGTGTAGCTATGCCCATGGCAGTAGCAAACTGCAGTGGGGAGGAGAACCTGGACCACTCGGCAGACCCTACCCCTCCTCAGCCGCCCTTCCCCAGTCTCTTCCTTCTCCCCTTCCCCTTGCTCCCCTTAACCCTTTCCCTCTCAGAAGTTCAGTGCAGTGGGAAGAGCTCTGCAGTTTCGAGCCCACTGGTGGGAGCAGCCTGGCCTAAACGCCAAAGTCACCCCACTGTCAGTGGGCTGCGGGAGGCCGTCCAGGCTGACGCGCCCCTGCGCTGGGCTCCCGCCTGCCAACCGCCCGGCCACCTGCAGGCCTCCACTGCCCTACCTTGCTCCTCGCCGGCCCCAAAGCAGGCTCTGGGGTCCTCGGGGGGGAGCCGAGCTCCGCCACCCTCCAGGGCTTTGCGTTTCTTCGACATCTGGTCGATGTTTGGGAGTTGAGTTTCTCCTCTCTCTCTCTCTCTCTCTCTCCGGGGAGATGAGTGTATGTGCAAAGAGAGGGAGAGTGTGAGGGAGAGAGAGACAGGGAGGGAGAGAGAGAGATTGAAAGAAATCGCTGCTTAAAGAGAGGGGAAGAGACTTTGGAGTGGCTGAAGAGCAAGTAGGAGGCAGGGACTAAGAGGAGAAATCCTACAAATCACAATCCCATCAATTCAGCCCCACATCTAAAGGGGCTATTGAGGTCTCCCCTTTTTTGCTCATTCATCAGAGTATGTGAATGAAAATTAAAGAGGCAATAGTCCTCTGTTGTTTTTCCAAATGTTAGTGNTGACAGGATTTAAAAGAAAACCAGGAGCAGAGGAGAGATGAAAGAAGCCTGCAGGTGCAGGGAGGCTAAATTCCCTGCAGGGGTCATGTGCTCTGGAGCTGGGGATCCTCGGCTTCCCGGAGACTGCCAGGGCCAGGAGAGGGTCTGGCGGCTCTGCGGGGGCTGCGGCCACCCTGCCCGGCACCCGCAGGAGGGGCGGCGGAGTGGTGCTGCTGGGCTCTGCAGCCGGATGGGAATATTTACGAATAACTCGCACCTTGCAAACTCAGCTGTGAAGTCAGAACCTTCGCAGTCGGTCGGTCTTTCTCGGTCCCTCTGTAACCCTTTCAGTCCTGGGTGCAAGATGTGCCGCTCCCCCCATCCCGCCACCTGCCCCCTTTCCTGGCGGACTTAAGAACTCGCTAGCGGGTATTCGCGACGGGGGGGGGGGGAGGGCGAGGGCGAGGACACAACTTACCCTCCAAACTATGCACGTCTCTGCTTTCCCCTTCAGATCAACTTTAAAGAGCAGATTCTCAGTCCGGGACGCAAAGAGGCAGGGGAGGAGGGGAAATGCTTTAGGAATAGCGGCTGCCAAGTGGGTGAAGTTCAGGGCACAATCCTGGCTCTTCCATGCTCCAGCAGCCCAGCATCTTCCCAGGGTCTGGAGAACAAGGTGTTCAACAAGTCTTCCTTGTTACCCGAAATTGGATTGATGATGGCTTTCCCGCCAGGCTGTATTTAACAAAACGATGCACAGAGCTACTCTGACGAGCAGGAAATTTTAGAGGAGCTTGCAGTATAGCTACATCTTAAATTTATCTGTTTATATATATATACATACACACAAACACATATGCACCTGTGTATGTGAGCATGTATATAGAAATAAAAAGATACCACTCTCAATACAATGTTGGGTCCACAGGATCTTGAAAAGCCTGCCTGTCGGCTGCGTGGAAGTTAAAGAGTTTTTCTTAAGCAAAAGGGGCTGATGCTTGGACACATCTCACGTCCAACAGGAGGCAATGACGTCTGTAGCTTCATTGCTATAACAGCACCAAGGCTGCAATTGCCATTCACTGAAATGATAAGGGGCGCTCAGACGTAAGCAGTCTGGACCTCTAGCAAGAGACTGAAGCGAAGATGATTTTTCCCCTCCCAAAACAAATAATAATGCTAAAAAACACCTACGGAAAGAGATGGGGGAGCAGGGAAAAGGAATCTAGGTCTTGCAGTCACACGCGTCTGCAACATGATCCTCTAGCTCCAGAAACATTTATGTTTTGCAGCTGACTAGACTTTGGGAAATTTCAGTGTATTATGATTGCTCGGGTGGGGGGAGGGGAGGGATTTTTTTTTCCTCCGCTTAATTATTTCTATCTCTCTTCAAGCAAGCATTGATGAAAAATAGGGGAAAGTGCCCTCCCCCCCATCTTTCCCTTCCTAAGTAGCGAGTTCTTGCTGTATAGACTGCAATGATTTTTTTTTTTTTTTTTGCCGGTGCGAAGGAGTCGGCTTCTTTCCGTGTGGGGCCGCACTCCCACTACCAAGGTTTTGACCGCATATGGGGACCTCTGCCGCGCTCCCGAGCCTTGCCAAGCCGCGGCGGGGGCGGCGGCGGCTGCTGAGCGCGGGGGCGGTGGCGGATTGGCCGCACTTCGGGGCTGCCAAACCCCGCGGGGGTTGCAGACGCCGCGGTGGAGGGGGGGGCCTTCCCCGCCCCTCCCGTGAGCCGCTGTCCTAGAAATGACAGCCCGAGTGTTAAATAACCCCGCCACCGCCCACCAGCAGCCACGGGCACGCCAGCATCGCGCTCCCGCTGCGGGCAGCGCGCTCGGCCCCGCAGCGGGGGAGGGCAGCGCCTCTCCCGGCTCCTCCGGCCCACGCGTGTCCGCGCTGTCGCTGCGGGGCCTCCGCGCTGGGCTGCAGCCGGGCGAGGAGAAAAACCAGCAACCGCGCCTTGCCTTCTCCGGAGAGGGGCCGGGGTGACAGGAGCAGCGGAAGGGAAAACCCTCGAGGATCCCAGTCCACCCGGGTACCCTTGTTCTGTGGTCGAGCCGTATGAGGACTGCAGTGCCAGATGGCTTGAGGAGGCCACTCCAGCCAAATCTTGTGGCCGGGGCCGCTTGCAGAGGTGCCCCGTGAATGACGTTTTCTGACCTCTCTCTTCATCCCCAGCCCCATGCTTAGTGTCCCAGATTTGCCCTTCTGTGTTCTGCCAGGTCTAGGGCACAGCTTGTTAGGCCTCCAAATGCTTACATGCAGGAAATGGCAACTTGCCCAAACCATTAAGACAGTTTTTTGCTGGAACAGTTTAGATACTGGTGATGCAAGTGGTATAACTGCAAGCCTGAATCAGGTTCTGTGGCTGCTGAAAGCACTCAAAAGGTGACAGGTGCTTTCTCTTTTCAAAGCTCACCTTGGTGAGAAGGTAAAGACATCAAACAAGAGCACCAAGCAGGGGAAGGAGGCGTCTTGCTAGCATGGATGTTGAATTTGTCATTCATGATGGCCTTTGATATATCTGCTAATGATCATCTCCCATGCAGGCTTTGATGAGGAGATTTTCCAATCATCAACAGGAGATCTTCTGCTTTCTCACACAGTCTGACTTAGCAAGGTGTTTATTTTTATGAATGAGTTGTGGAACATTTGAGGACCTAGTAAGCACAGCTCTTTCCTTCAGACAGATAACCCTTAAAAAGTTGTAGAGACCAGAACTGGATATATTTGTCAAGCATCAGGAACAATGTTGTACATTATCTCAAGCACACATTTCTAAATGTATTTTCTCATTCAGCACACAAGTTACAGTGTATCTATCACAATGTAAGATATTGCATTATCCCACACCTGTGTTTTAGGAAGTTCCCACCAAAATCTGCCCTTACAGAATAGTTTCTATTCCACTATTACCATGTGATAGATCATGTTTTTATTACAATATCACAGAAATCGGGAATGGAAATATAGAATAGGGAGGAGGATATGGGGTGAACAGGATAATTCCCTAAACAATAATCTCTGAGGCTGGACCCAGCCAAACTTTAAAAGCCCTTTGAGATTTTATTCCACCCTCTCTCTTAGATGTTGCAAAAAAAAATGAAGCTTTCAACCTGCTTACTTATCAGAAGAAGGGGAGTAGATGGCGTGTTGCTAATTGACTGGACATGGCCCAGAGAAGGAAGGCAGAGAAAGAGTTTAGTGTGGGGGCAGTACTAGTCTGAAATAATCTACCTGTGTTTGGGGTTTGTTAGTATATCATCATTATTTACCAACATTTTCTTTTTTTTTTTTTTTAATTATGTAAGAATTCTAGTACTTTCCACTTCCACCTCCAGATAACTGCTGCCTTCCCCATCTGTCTGGCACTGTAATGAGTTATTACTCATGGAAAAAAGTCTAATGTGGTACATGAGACCTCTGTCATTACTTAATTCTTAATACTCTCAAAGCTAACTAATTTCTATGCCATTACACATTTAAAAGCTACCCACTTTCAGTGATTTTGGTAACTTCTTTTCAATAGTATTTCATTAACTGTTTTCCTTTGGTGGACTTAGCATCACCAAGCTTAAGATTCAGTATATCAACTCCATTCATTAGAAGAAGAAGGTCCCAATCTAAGACTTGTGCAGGTAAATAGGAACCCTTACACTGCATTTGGTGACCCTTTACTTTACCATTCCAGCAGCAGGCCTTGGGACCTGAAGTTCAGCCCCTACAAAACACAGCTGTACTCAGAGATAGACTTGAAGTGTTTTCAGGCATACAGATTTGGACTGCCTCACACAAGTCAATAACTGAAATCACCAGGCAAAAGATGTTTGATAAATATAGCTCAGTTTGCAAACACTTTACTTTTTATTTTTGAAGCATTACCAGCCTAGCCTGTCAATCACGTTCACAAAGGACCATTCATGACAGTTTTCAGTGACTAGTCAGTCTGAATGCAGCATAATTTAAAGGGATACAAAATTAAAAGTTGAGAGGAGATAGAAATAGCATTGGTTAAGACAAACCTGTCCCTGTACAATACACACCTCACAGTTACAGCATATAACCAAATGCTAGTTTTAAGACTAGGAGAGGTCTTATATTGTGAGTTTGCTGTCTCCTACCTTTCTCTCACATGCTTGACCCAGTTCAGGACTATTTGACCCAGCAATACATAACCAACACTTAACAAACAGCACAATGGGAGAATCAAGTCTTTTTCATTAAGTGCCATACTATCACTTTTGCCGAGCAATTTGTAATTTTTCCTTTGTATGTCTTTGTGAGGTGATTTATGACACAGTGTTCCAGATATTGTGTACATCTGTATCATTAAAGCCTAATTGTTGCACAAGCCCTCTCCCCACTCTAGGATGTTATTTTGGTATATGTCCCTGAACTGTGAATACACTTCTGCACATCTTGACTGAATCCTTAGGATTTTTATAGCATTTCGTTTTGTCTTCAAAGTGATTTGCGAGCATAAGCTAATGCATCATTACAATGCCCAGAACAGTTGATAATTTTTTTTATCCTCATTTTATAAATTGGGAAATGGAAGCAAATAACTGAAGAATCTATTCTATCATCTTTATTCACATGGTCTAGATCAACTGCTTTCAGGAGGAATTCTTGCATAGTAAGGTCCTATTTAACAGGAAGAAAAATCACAATGTCTTCTACTGAATGATTTGAGCAAGGCCATGGAGTGAGTCAGTGCAGGTTTAAAACTGAAATTTCTTACACACACTCTTTTGTTTCATTCACTTTCCCAATGTAAAAACTAAGCCCTAGAATTTGCCACCATATCATCACTTTTCCACCCCCACCTGCACTCCCCAAGCTAATTTGCAGCCATAATAATGATCAAGTAGCCTCACTGCATTACATACGCTACAAGTTGACACATAAGACAAAAAAAAAAACTTGGAGGACTGATGCAGTTCCCATTTTCTTAGGTTACAAAAATGACCACCTTTTTGTTTAACAATTTAAAGGAAGGGGTGAAAGGCACATTTAAAAGTTTCATATGAAAGTCAGCACTAAAGGAAAGGTGATACTGAATCAGTTTCAAGATACAAATACTTGTATCTGTTTTTTTAAAAATACTGTTCTTTTCAGCATGAAATGTGTACTCTAATTTCACAGCATTTATTTTTGCATTTTCACAGAGCAGGTCAAGATTAACATAGAGAGATCTTGCTAAATTTGCTCTGTTAAGGTACAGGGAATTGGGTGTTTTCACCTGGAATAAAATTATTTTGTCCACTTCCTACTTCTGAAAACACCTCACATTTGTTCAACAGACAGGGCCACCAAGTCCTGATCCATGTGTCCTCATAAAGCATTTATAATTATAAAACATGTTGCCTTATATGAGCCTTTACTGATTTTTTAGAACTGTGAATCTGTTGATTGGGTTTTCACATCCCTCTTTGTTGAAAAGGATGAAAGTGTTCAAGGTATCAGCTACTGCTTAAGACATACAGATGTTACATTTTGGGACACAGTTTAGTGGACATTGTGGTGTTGGATTTATGATTGTACAGGTCTTTTCCAACCTTAATCATTCTATGGTTAGATGGAGAGGGAGGCATACAGAAAAGTTTCCCACCTAACTAGTGGCAACAACTCTGATTCTTCAGCACTTTTTGTCCCTAATCTGTCTCTATACCAGCTCTTTCCTCTCCTCCTCTAGTCCTATGGCAGAAATCTCACAACTCCCTTGCTCCTGGGAGGTAAAATCCACTGTCCTCTGCCTAACTGAGAAAGCATATGCCTGCCTTGTCAGTGTCTATGGCATCATGCGATGAAGCTGTAACTGTGCTATGTTTTGTGAAAGACAGAGTGGGTCATTCTGCTCATAAGTTTCTAGGCTTCTTAGACTCTAGCCCAGAAGGCCACTACCGAGAGTTTCTGTGGTGGGGGACTGTGAAATATTGTATACTTGAAAAATCATCTGTGGTACCTTAGGTAACCAAAAGGGCAGGAACAGAAAACAGCCTGCAAAGGTCTCTTGTCCTGAAGTACTGTCAATCTGGGCTTTGTCCCTGCCATTGTCTGCGACACTTTCTTCCAAAAATCCAACGCCTGTTTTTGGTTTTGTTTTTGTTTTTCCATTTGATTTATTTATTTCTATAGCCCCTCTTCCTTGTAGCCTCCTTTACAGATCAAAGTCTCTATGGCAAATCGTGGAGGCCCACACTAGGTTGCCGAGGGATGCCAAAGGAGTCTGTGGTAGGAAGGGAGCTGCCCTGCCTGGAGTGCCACCAGTGCAGAGCTCTGTTACCTGCTCCCAGCAGCACAGCCTCAGGTTGGGATGTGGACCAGGGAAGCATCCCATGGCAGCGCCGGACAGTGGGGCTGCACTAGGGCCACTCTACCTGAGAAGCTGTTGCACCCTGGGAGTATTGAGATGGTTTACCTGCTCTGCCTCCCCACTTCTTCTGTCCTGCATGTTTTGAAGCACAGGGCCCGTCCTGCTGTCTCTTGTACTCAAACATTTTGAGCAGTGAGGGGTAAAACCCATGTTTGATTATGTATAATTTTTATAGGAATAAGCATAAGCATATTTATTAGATTTTTTTATTTATATTTATTTTATAAGTATTTTTCTTGTACAGAAAATGAGGTTCTCCTTGGTTTTCAGTAAAATCCCCCTCATTTTAGGTTGTATGAGGTGCCTCAATATTTTAGTCTAAATAAGCAATTCTAGTATTGGAAAATCACACAATTTCCACTTACTATTCATTCTGCTTTCAAGTTACATCCCCTCAGCCATCCCAGTGGCTCACAGGACTTACACTTTTAAACCTCCACCATGGTGTCCAGCCTACAGGGGTTTTCCTCACAATTTTCTGTGGAAAAAGCAGGAGGGGAAATCAGTTATAACTGCAAGATATACTCCACTATATATTTTCAATGCTTTCTAATCCTTTGTTTAAGAAACTTGGGATAAAATCAAGTTCTACCAGAAATGTGAAATTCCTATACCCTTATGATTTTGACTCTCAGATAATAACTGGGGGTATTTTCATCTGTATATATTTGGTAACAGAAAGAAAAAATGAAAGACAAAATACACACTAAATGTAGGGTACTGTCAAAATACACTGTAACTTTAAAGAAGTAGGTACGACAAAATATCAATAGCCTTTAAAATGCAATTCAATGACCGTATACAAAGTTTTTTCTTTTGAATCAACACCACTGGTTTCTCCTCTCTGTTATACTAGTATTGAGCAGGAATAACTGTATCCACATACAGGAAGTATAAAACTAGTGTGAGAGAAGGAAGAATCTATCGCTACCACTCAAACCTTTCACCAGTGTCAGCTCTGATAAATATGCCATAAAACTATTACGCATGAGAGAAGAGGGCAGGCTGGGCTGAGCAAGCTGGGCTGATCTCTCAGCTGACTCTGCTTTGAGCAGACATTTGGACTGAACACCTTCTGAAGTCCCTGCTCACCTATAATTCTGCTCTGTAAATTCTTTTCACTTGCATCTTCACCAGTTAATTTAATAGGAACTGATTTGTGCTTTTCTAAACATACCAAGGGTTTTAGGTGGTTATAGTATTAGTTGTTGTTTGTCGGAGGGTTTATCCCACTTCAAAACATTATGCATTCAGTTAATTTTTTATGACCATAAAAAAAAAAACAACAACAATAAACCTCTGTCTAACACAGGTATTGGTGCAGATATGCATGGTTATACATGACTAGACTAGGCTGAAAGACTGTTAAACTAGTGCAATTTGTACTGCTTCACTGCTTGTGTCTGTGTAAAAAAGTGCGAATGTAAGGCAAGAATGGCAACAAACACCAGCACTAATAGTCACAAGCCTCACAAATGTTCCAGGTAGCACCTGCAGCGACCATATTTCTTCAGAGACACAACTGGTCTTGCAGAAGCTTTCTTTTCACAAGTTTGGTAGAACGAAGACCTAGAACACGAGACAGAAAGCTTTTTGGAGAGGGCAGAGAGTATGAAAGAAAAGATTCTCCTCTTCTACCAGTGTTAATCTACACCTCCAACCAAAAAAAGCCCTGAATTGCTCTGGTGGATCTGAGAGCGTAATCAGATAGTGTGGGATTATGTGTGGTCCTAGCAATATTCTGCCTGTTTGAAGAAAATTAACATAATGCATAGCTTAACACTGGCTAGGACACAGCCACCAGCAACCTTCTTTTCGGTTTCCTTGCACAGGTTCTGCCACTGTATTGGCCTCTAGTTTTTCAGTCAGATCCTGTGCATTATGTTTTCGCATTTGCATCCTGCTTGCCAGACAGGAAAAACTCCTTCCTGTACTGTCTTTTTAATAGAAAGGTTGCAGTGAATACATTGAAAGTTACTAGACTGATGGCCTCAAAATGTGAGTTCCTTTCTAAGCAGCATTAAGGAACAGCAGATCAGTCACACAGACAAGGAGGTATTTTCAGGTATGCTTAACACCAACTGGAACACCAAAGGCAGGCAAGCGCAGCAAAAAATTTAGTGTTGCCACTTTTCACCGTTTTATGAAGTCTTCTGGTCCTTGAAGAGAAAAGCCTGGGAATGAGATTCAAGGTTTCCTTTCTAAAGAGAGAGAAAAAGTCACTTGCAAAGATAAGCAAACCCTAAGTTGTATTATCAGCAATACAACAATTTTCTTTTGCATCCTGGAATCAGTATGGAAAAGCCTTGAGAAATTCACCAGAAAGATTTATTTCCCCTCCTCAAAGGCCAAAGTCCCCGAACTTCCTGCAAGCTGCAAGAAACGAACTGACAGTACAAGCAAGTGGTTTTCAGTAGCGTTCGCCGACCTTTGCTTCCAAAGTTTTAACTGCCATAAAATCAGCGCTTGCTACCCACGGCAGCCAGCCTTCACTGAAAGCATATTCTGCGGCAACTGGTGAGACCACACGGACACACAAACACTGGGGCAAGCTGGGAAGGACGCAGTCCTTGTCCTTGCCGTGGAGGGGGCAGGTAACGAATTCTCCGCTCCTCGCAGAGCTCAGAAGTGACCCATCGCACTCAGGCGTTAGGCAGGATACCGAGACAAAGCCTCGCGCTGCAGGCCCCCTCTCCCCTCCACATAGCCTCTCTCCGCTCGGCCCCCTCCCCTGCCTGCCTCTCCGTGCTCAGAGCAGCACCGCAGCTAGGGCTGCGCGCCGCAGGCGTTAAAGCGGAGTCCGGGGTCTGCGTCTAGGAGCGTGGGTGGGTGTCGGGTGGTGGTGAGTGGGTGGGAGTCTCACGCGCGCGCCCACGGCCCCTCCTCCCCCCNCGCGCCGTGCTCGCCGCGGCGGCTGCTGGCGTCAGAGCTGCCTGCGTCAATGCTGCCTCAGTGACACGCACCGGGGCTATGCGCTCCCCCGCCCCCAACCGCCGCCTCCGTTCCTCGGCGGGCTGTTGTGGTTCTCCCCCCACCCCACCTTTTTTTTTTTCCCCTTGGTTTTGCTCAATGAGACTTCTTAATGGGATTTTCCCCCCTCTAAGTTTTGGTTTTTTTTAATAATCCCGTTTATAAATCAAGACAGCTGGCGGGTGCCATTGGCGCGGTTACAGTTAACGGCTCCTTTGTGTGCGTTCCTTTGTGTGTGTCCCCTCTTTTAAAAAATAATAATTTAGATTAATAATTACTGTTCCATAATTGCACACCAACGTGGATCCTCTCAGGAACCAACTACCCCTCGTAGCCCCCTAGTCTCCCTGTCACCCCGGCACAGAGGGAGGCTAGATGCGGGAGGCTAAATCCAGAAGGCTAAATCCAGAACACTCTCAGCTCCCGATATTATAATGAATGTCCTGTCTCCCTCAGAAAAGCAACCTTTTTTTTTTTTTTTTTTTT